>JAYMTA010000849.1:0-23681 GCA_036897625.1 Pelargonium cotyledonis
AAGAATTAATATATATCAATATGAACATATTTATAATTTTTTATATTAAATTTAAAATTTTTAGTATAAATACACTGTTTCAAGTCTAAGTTGCAACTTAACTGAACGATATATATGTTTTATGAAGTAGGAATAGGAAAGAAGAAAATGGAAATGAGTAATGATGGGATAAGATTGAAGAGTCAATTCATGATCAATACCTCGAGCTTACCTTGAGGCACCTTAATTATAATTAAAATAATGTGTCTAAATAGACATATTCATAGATAATTTATGAACATAGTGAAATATCTCTAAATGTTTACCACAAATAATCATTTTTTATAAAATTATATATTAAAGGTTTTAATAGTGAATAAGCCTGTGTTGTTGTGTGTGAAAATACTGGTGTAATCTAGTTCGCGGTTTAATTATTCTAAAGATTCATCATTTCTCTTCATAAATGTGTTTAGTAAGAATGGAATTCGAGAGCTTTTCTTACAATCTCAGTCTGCCACAACTCGTTAGCAATAAGCCTGTTTTTATCATAGATTAATTTGTCTTTTATTTATAAATCTTTTGCAAATTTTGTTCTAGTAATATAAATTGACTCGAGCTTCTAATTTTGGTAGGTATAAGTGTGAAAAATTAGAAGTCTATATATGCGTGTATGTATTATAGCCCAACATGGGCTTAATATATGGGCTTCTCCCCAAAATTGGGCTTTCAAAAGCATTGTTTTTATATGCAGGCCTATTACATTGGAAATGATTATATTCTCATAGGCCCATTTAATCAGTACAACCAGAAATTTATTTGCCATATATCAATACAACAAAGAATCTGCAAACCCCAACCATGAAACCCAGATAACAAACCAAATCCATAATCCAGAGAATAACAAACCTACCTACAATTTTTCTCTTTGTTTCATGGAAAATTCACTTTCTTCTGCACCCGAATTCAAAGGAATCGCCAGAACTGGATCTCAGAGACCCAAACAGAGACAATCCACATCGAAAAACCGAGTTTCTGTCCTGGAAACAGCGAAACCACCGACTGTCCTCCGAGTGGACTCGAACCAGTTGAAGATGAACAAGATGGAGAGCTCTGCTTCTGGGACGACGAGGCGGACCCCACTGTCGGAGGTGGTCTCCGACTGCGTGAAGCGGTGTTTCCAGGACACGCTCAAGGAGGCCAGAGCTGGTGACATTTCAATGCAGGTCCTGGTCGCCCAAATGTACTACAGCGGCTATGGTGTTCCCAGAGACTCTCTAAAGGTCATTTTCCATTCTCTTTTTTTCGTGTGTTTGGTTTCCTGGAAAATTGGGTGGAAACTCTGACTTGTCAGTTTGTTAATATAGGTTTAAGGGCTGATTCAACATTAGAGTGGATTTTCTTATAGATTTATAAATTTTCCATTATCATTTCTCTGGGTAGCTCTTGTGAGCTTCAAATCACTGAGAAGAAATTATATTTATTCCTAACTAAGGGACAAGCTTGGGTTAGAAGAGCTTCGAAGAGCCGAGCTCATGCTTGGGATGTTATCTTCAAACGTCCAGGTACCACTTTCTCTTGTTTGAATAGGTGTAGAGGTTCTGTTTCTCTTTGTGATCTATATGTTGATTTGCTCCTCTAGGTTACGGTGTGAGTGACTCGGATTCAGATGAAGTTAAGGATGATACAAGATAACTGACAATGTGTTTGGTGTTGAAATTATTCATGAAAGAGTGAGTTGCATTTCACTTGCTCTTACTTTCTCTAATCTTCTTAGGTAGATGAATTCATTATACTTTTATTTGTTTTGATTTGGTATTGACAACTGCATCATCACCATTAATAGTTAATGTGTAGTTTGAGTCCTTACTAGCTACTATAGTTGTAAGATGATTTCGTATTTAGCAACTTGTGTGAATGTCCCCATTGGATTTGGCAAAATGATTTCTAATCTTTCCTTTTTACACTATTCAAGTATGTTTTTAGCATTTATTATAGTATGATATTTGGAGGCTTAGCTTTTTCACATCATAGGCAGGTGAGATCTGTGTCCCATAGCAAAGGTTATGCTGGCTGCTGAAACCATAAATTGGTTCTAGAAATTCTAGCATTACACTTGCCATGGTTTTTATGATCTTCTTCATCTGGAATAGGTTCCCATAAATTTTGAATTTTTACCTACAATATGTTGTCAATACTCAAGTGTCAGCCATACATTTACGTTAGAGCTGTCAATTCATGTTTTGGGTCGGATTTGGGTTGGAAAGGTCTAGCTTAAACCCGGCAAAAGAGGTGTGGGTTTGCCTGGTCCAATCTAATTCGAAAATCAATTGCATGCAACCCAAACCCGCAAAACGAGGTTCGGGTTTCGGGTGCATGTGGATTTGGGTCCAAATTGCTAGCTCTAATTTACATTGCAAAAGTTTATTTACGACACACTTGAACCTTAACTTGTGATTTCAGACTCAGGACCCTTTTAGGCTATTTGATGGAATTGTCTTTGTTCATTAGCAGACAAAAGTGAATTTTTATTACGTACTTATCGATGTCTCTTGTCTTTTGCAGTGTATTCTTGGGCTACACGGACTTTCTCTCTTACCTTTTTACCTCTCAATCTTTACATTCCATTTAATTTGTTGTTTGCCATCTTCCAAGTCAAAGTTGTATAGTGCTTTTATTTGAAGCTGTGAATATTGCGGCACATTGTTTCCCTTATATTGATGAGGTAGTCATTGCCATGTTGAATGAAGAGAACAATTTTTGTTGATCCCTTACATGATTCACTTACCCCCCAAAATTTGGTGTATGAGATTTGATTGTAATCCTGATTGTGTTACACTACATATAGTTTGCATTACTTAGATCTTAAAACTGCATCATTTAATCACTAGTGAATCATACGTATCTAGAACATGCATTATATCTTTATTGTAAATTCATGATAAACATTCATACATTTACCCTCATTACAATACAAATTAAGAATCAATCTTTCACGTTTTGGCATAAACCCGTGATGAGTGGTGTATTCATCTTCCTTCACGCTTGTTCTTTCTCCATTCCCATGGCTTCTCGGGATTCGCCGAAGCCCACAACCCAACACGTTTTGCCTGTGCATCTTTTTCCCACTGTGGTATGTATAGTATAGCATGTCATGAATAAGTTGAAGCATTTTTTTTTATTGAAATGAAGACTATTTTTCTGCTAACCTTTGCTAGTTCTGCTCGTTTGTCATAAGCTGTGTAGTGCCATGCAAGTCCTTTCTTGAGCATCATTTCCTGTTATAGATAGACATTAGAACTGATAGATAATTGCTTCTGTTATGTTTGGGATAGGAACATTACCTGTGCAAATACACCATTGCAGTATATATCACCTACACACCGGCCATATCGATCCTGCCCGTACACCAATACTCTCAAAGATTTTCCCTCGACGAGCTTAGCTAGCGCCTCTTTTGCATCTACTCCATAGGGCATTTTGCTCTCTGGCGCATCTATTCCACTGCATTAGTTCAAGAACCATTTTAGTATTTACATAATCAAGATCCATGGCGTTTAAATCTTGAAACATGTCTATCTACCTTAGTCGTATTCGATACTTTCGAGCTAGAACCTCCTTGTTTTGAATAGTTAGTACCCTGCAAAGGAAAATCCGACAACTATGAAAACAAAACCGACGACTTATTCGAGGAATCTGAGGCATGCAGGATTTGATTACCTACCGGTATCCAGAATCAATGATTTTCTTGTGGAGTTCATCTGCTTTAGTGTAGTTCTTGGCTGCACGAGCCTTCGATCTTTGAGTGGCAGCTTGTTGAACATCTCTTGGGACAGAAGAAGACTCCCTGGGATCTGCTGCATCGACGTATACTGTTACGGTGTCCCCATCTGATATAGCTTTCCCATCCACCTAGTTTCAGACAAATCATTGAGTCATGACTGAGCTGATAATCATAAGTTGGGTTGAGAGAATTGTCTTTACCGGTAGAGAGTGCAGTTCAAATTTTACTCCTTGGGGCAAGGATGATGTAGCAACTTCAGCACCAGCAGCACCAGCACCAGCACCAGCACCAGCACCAGCAGAAGTTTGGGAAAGTGCATGAGGAAGAGGGAGACCATAGAAAGCCAATAAACCCTGTTTTATCACAAATCAATTTAGTTGCTGAGACTTGAACTCGAGACCTCGTAATTAATTAGCTAAAACGACAATGTCACAATGCAAATCGATCAACATGTTTGGTGGCATTAACTGATAATTTAAACATCTAATTATAGTATCCAACTAAGATTTTTGAAAACATAAAACTAATTCCAACATAGTCTACAATACCTCAACATCCGCCTTTTGATGATTCTTCAAAGTCTGAATGACAAATCGGGAGGCTTCTTCCGGTGTTTTTGGCGGCGGTCGTGTTGCTGTCCACGCCTCCGATAACTTTCTGTACCTATAATCATTAACCAAATGTACCCGAATCAGATAACCAAGCGTAGCATTCTTGAATTGTCAAAAAGCGAATGGATCTGCGAATAACCAGTTAGCCTGAGCTTTCTTGGACGACACAACAAGTTTATCGAGACCCTCCGGCACCTTTAAGTTATTAGAAGAAAAAAGATCACGTTTTTAGCTCAATTTGAACGAAAATTCAACAACCCAATTCTCAAACTAAAGTAACTGAATCGGAAAAGAAACAGTTACCTGACAAGTGGTTTCAAAGTGAAGAATATCACGAGCCAAAGCAGAAACGCCTCCGGCGCCGGCTGCTCCGCCGTGGGGGGCTAGCGGGTCGGAGCCGGCGCCCCCGCCGGGGGGGGGCTTGCGGCCGCCACGGGCATAGAGAAACCTGAGAGCGTTGCCCATTTCAAAACTGAAAGCTCAAGAAAGTAGCAGAGCAAGAAATTAGATCGGAAATGGAAGTGAAATTGGGTTTTGGGGAAGGAGAAGGAAATAGGATTTGAGGGTGGTTGGGTTTCAGGCAAGGAATCTACTCAGCAAATAAGAAACGGATCGACACGTGGCGTGCCGCGATTCGTCAGCTGTCAATTTATTGCTGTGACGTTTTATGGTTGAAGTTGAAGATCTATTGAGCTGGCTACGTGGCTTTGCTGAAATATGTAATGTAAATTAAGACACTTTTGTCAACGGCCTTGTTGCTGGCCGACGTGAAGTTAAAGATCAAGGAAGTGCACTTTTGCCATACAGACTAGCCCACTCGCCTGCGAGCGCGTGAGAATCGCGTGTGCATGTTCGCATGTGCCGCGCCTTAAAACAGTGACAACCCTTCACCATAATTTTTTTGTAGTCTGATATTATATTTACATACAAATCAAGTATAGATTATAATTTGGATATGAGCCATAATTTTATTTTCAATCTGAAGCCCTTTCAAATCAGATTTGAATTATGTACTTTTAAACTTTCTATTCAAAATTCAAATGCAAAATTACTTTTATTTTAAGAGAAATTATCTTAAGACAAGAGGAATATACATAATATAACAGGATGAGTATTCACACATGTGTTTTATTTACATGTCTTTGATATAACTAATGAAAATGTTTAAGGTAAAAAATGAATATTTTTCAAAGTTATAATATATTTACTTACAATTATCGATTTAAGATAAGAAAAATTATATTTACGATTTTTAGTACACAAACGTTTACGAGTTATACATTAAAAAGTTGTAAAATCTTATTACAATACTTCAAATCTCACGGAAAAAATTTAATCGATTTTTTTTAATATCTATAATAAAATAGGTACAAAATATTAACATTTGTAAGAAATTCATTATACTATTGAAACTTATCTATTTCCTAACCTAAACATTTTCATTAAGAAAATATGAAATACATGTGAAAATACATGTACAAATCTATACATGAAAAAATACTTTTTCTAACATAAGTAAGTAACTACTCAGGGTGTTCCAATGAAGTGTGACATTTATAATAGATGAAGCTACAAATTGCAAAGTGCACTAAGTGGATTTGTTCCTGTGACTTAGTGACATGATTTTAACCAAATAAGATCAAAAGACATTAAATAGTTCAATATAAACATGAGTCATCGGATGTACCGTTCCATGGTTTAATTAAAAGCTCAATACCTTAAGAGTTAAAACAACCTACAGCTTTAGCAAAAAATGAATGTTACAACAAAGTCAATTTTGGCTATCACCAACAAGCAACATTTACAAAAAGAAAAAAGGAAATTTAGAAATAGAAAATGATCTATAGTTTTTTTTTTCTTCTTCCTATTATATACATACTGTATGATAAACTGTACTCTTGGTGAGAGTCTTCAGTATGGTACACTTCACAGCTCCATATTCGCTCGCAGGAACAATGTTGAATATGTCTACTTCTAGCGTGGATTTTTTCTCCTCCAATCCCATGGCTTCTCTGGATTTGATAAACCCCACAGTCCAATTCTCTTTGCTCGAGCATCATTTTGCCACTGTTTTACATTAAAATTGTTAGTATAAACATAACAAAAATAATGCACAATAATTTACACTATAGTTTGATTATTAGTTACTTACCGCTGCCAGCTCCAAGCGTTGGTCACAAGCTGCATAATGCCACGCCATCCCGTTCTTGAGCATCAATTCCTGCACGAAAACGCCGTCACAGTATATATCTCCGACGATGCGACCATAATGATCCTCCCCGTAGACAAAAACTCGTAGTCTCTTTCCTCGAACAATCTCGGCTAGAGCCTCTTGCGCCTCTTTCCCGTACGCCATCTTAGTCTCCGGTGCATCTATTCCTCTCATGCGGATGCGACACTTTCGAGCAAGTACCTCTTTTTTACCAATAAATAGCACTCTGCATCAAAAAAAATATATATGTGTTACAAATTGGAACATAATGAACCTATAATTAATCATCCATAACTGTGTAGTGTAATGTAGACAAACCTGTATCCAGCCTCAACAATTTGCTGATGGAGCTTGTCTGCCTCTGCGTAGTTCCTGTTGGCACGAGCTTCCGTGCGCTGGACAGCTGCCATTTGCACCTCCCATGGAATGTTCGCAGACTCTCTAGGGACTGCAGCGTCTACTTATACTGTCATGCCGTCCCCATCCACTACAGCCTTGGCGTCCACGGGCAATGTGTTCATCTCGTATATGGTTCCCGGAGGTAATTTTGTTGGAGCCGCACATGGTAAGCCCTGCACAAGATATATGTGAGTGTCACAAACATAGTTACAAGTACAACTAACAATGTGACAAAATGAAGTGCAATGAACTAGTTTTTTTTTTTTGTTTTGTACCTCAAAATTTGCCCTCTTCAGTGCGATCAAGATCTTCATCACAAGTCTTGTAGCTTCTTTGACCTTTTTGGATGATGGGTTTCTTTGCTTCAATGCCTTCAGTATTGTGCTATACCTTTTTGCCAGAGACAGAGCCTGCTTGGACTTGGAGGGCACAACATTGTTACCAAGTCCTAGTTCAGAGACCTGAAAGGACACACAATGATCAATAATTTGCTAGTACATTGGCAAAGCAAAGAATAAATCACAATATTTAAGATGTCTGAAATATACTGACTATGCTAGAGTGGCCAATTGATTATCATATTTCATTACTCAGTTCCCAGTAAAACTAGTAACAAGTGCTCCATAACTAGAAGGGTAAACCAACTAATACAACAATGATTATGTTAATGTATTGATTCAACATTCTGATTATTACTAATTAAGCGACCAACCTTTAAAATAAAAATTAATCCAGAAACCAGTAAACAAAAGCAAGGCAATTTCTAGCCCAAATCCTAGAGCAATGAAATTAATATTTATGTTAGACATCAAATTAATTCTTTGTGGACATGCGAATCGTCTATAGGTTAATCCATATTCATGTTGGACACGACCACAAAGACTGGGTGTGTTATTAAGCTAGTGAACAATATAGCTAAACCTGTATTCAAGTTTAAAACCACTGTAAAGCCCACATAACTCTCTCTAGTGAACCATCTAGTGTAATTCAACGACCATAAAAGTTGAATCATCTAGTGTAGCCAGAAAATAGAAGAATCAAGTAAAAAATGACCACATTTGAGAAATATTTAGTAGTTGCATAAGGAAAGGATTCAAACTCTGGTCTATGGTTCCAAAACTTAAGCATATGACCACTGAGTCATGGAAATGAACAAAGCAAAATAGCCAAAATAAATATATATATATCATGATGTTTTTAGTAGCCAACTATCTACACAGCAGATCACATCTCAACTGTCAAAAGCCAAAACAATCACAATTCAATTCATGGTGTAGCTTAATTCACTTTCTAAGCTAACATCATTAATGTGAAACTGATTCTTACAAAAAAATGAACTAGAGACAGAGCTTTTGATTCCAACTTTTTCAAGTATCTGTCTCTTGTCCACAAATAAAACAACCAATTCAATCAAAATGGCATATGGTTGGCTTCTGGCACTTGGCACCAGGCCTAATCGTTAGCTTCTTGAAGTTGGAACCAGCTCAACCTCAAAACAGTGCCACACCACACCACCCAAAACATGATCATTCCTCTCTCTAAAAGTCAATAAACATGGAATAAAAAGAAGCTTTTTACACATTAAAGCAAAGAACCCAATTCCTTTTCCTATTCTTTTTCCTTCTTTCCCATTAGTACCACTCTTATTTATATGCACTCAACTCTCCACTCCTATTGACTCCATTTTCACTTCAACTCAGCTCTCCACTCCTAATGACTAATGTAAGTAACTCTCATCACAATCACTTTGGTATTTATTTTCAATACTCATATATTGCTTGACCTCAAACTCAATATGTGATTAGGTTGTGGAAGTTAAGGTTGGATTGCACTGTGATGATTGCATCAAGAAAATCCTCAAAGCCATCAAGAAAATTGAAGGTGCTTCCCATTTTCTGAACCTATTACATAAACCAAAGTCTCTCAGTACTCTGTTCTTGAAACTGCTTTCTTTCTTCTCTCAGATATTGAAACCTACGATGTTGACAAGCAACTCAATAAGGTTATTGTAACTGGTAATGTCACCACCCAAGAAGTCATCAGAGCTCTTCACAAAATTGGTAAAAGTGCCAGCAACTGGGGAGAGGAAGAGCTGATCAACTGCTAAAATTCAAGATCAGATCTCAAATTTTTAGCTTCACCTCTGTACTTTTGTCCCATAATTGTGTTCCAATGAAAGATCAAACCTTTCTGTTGTTTTTTTAAGGTTATTATTATTATAATTATTACAGTAACCAGTACACAAGAAACACTAAAACACAGAAGAAAAGAAAAAGAAAACTCTACAAAGTCAGAGACTTAATACACAAACGAGTTACATTGAAACAAATACAGAAAATCAAGAAACGTGGAAGTCATTCAGTACATCCTGAGTCACTGAGCCGCACTCTGTCTACCTCGGCTGTTGAATCGTCCGAGGACTAACCTTAGCACTCACGAACTTCGGAGCTTTCTCGACGAACCTCGGCGCCTCCGCCGAAGATCGGCTCTTGCGCCACTTCAATCCTCCCAACGATATCAAATCTTCACAGTAATCTTTCTCCCGATGCTCCTCTTCCTCTGCACAACCATGAAAAGCTTCAATTTTTGCCAAAGAAAATTGAAAAAGAAAATGATGGTACAAGTTATTTACATTCAAAACTTACGTTTGCCAGAGTAGCTGTCGAAAAGAGCTTCAATATCTGTGTCTTCGAATTCGGGAAAGAAAGTATCTGCGAGCTCCGGGTCTTGGAAACGCTCCTGGAGCCAATAATCACGGAACCAAGGCGAGGAATGCACGAGAGACCACCACTGGTCTGAGTAGTCTTCCACCAAACGAAACGCAGTGGGTACAAAGATGGGAGCTTTGGGGTTCAAAGACGAAGACGGTAATGCTGAAAACGGCGACACAACCTCCATTGCTGTGAACCAGTGAAGAAGAAGAGTAGCGACTGTGTTATCTTGGAAGTGGCTTCCGATCTGTTCTAACAATTATATATAGAGATGAGAAAAGTTAGCGTCACTAGTAATCACTAGTCACTACACCCACATTATCTATTATAGCTTTCCTTTTTTTGTATATATATATATATATATATATTTTTTTTTTTTGGCTTATTTTTATTTAAAATGTAATTTTTTATTATTATTATTATATACAGATAGGTGTCAAAATCTTATGTTGCGACGGCCTAAGAAACTTTTTCAAAACATATATATATATAACTTTGAACAAAAAAAATAGTGCTCAGAAAAGAGATTTTGCCTCTTCACCCTAGCCTAGGGCTTTTGGCACAATAATGCACCAAAAGTGGATGTAATTTGTTATATCTAAGAGTTTCTAGGCCTCACTATATCTATATGTCTATATAAAGATTTAGTTTTTTTTTTATCAGTTTATACCATGAGATTCCTGAGCGGGCCAGCGAACTCGCGGTTGACACTTTTAAGTTATTTTACCACAGTCAGACTAATCTTCACTCACCTCACTGTCAGTGCTCTAAACGAAATGGGGCTGACCCATGAGTTTTTTTCATTCGCAATAACTGTAGATTCAAACTCCAAACTTGTTGCTTAAGGGGCGTAGTGCTTAACTAACTACGCCAACCCACTGGGTTATAAAAATTTAGTTTTACTTGCAACAAACTTAAGTGACTTTCATGCAAAATTATTTTTAATTTTTAAACTATTGGGTTCCTGGGAATACTCGCACTTTCGCGATACACTTAAAACAGGGTTAAGAATTTTCTCATAGGTGTATTGAGTGGGTATCGAACTCGAGAGTTCTTCCCACTCATACAGCTTCAGCGTACCAACTACCCCACACCTAATAAGTTGTAAAACTAATTTTTTAACCTTAAAAACAAAACACTTGTTATGAAATAAAAATGCAAATAAAACACGATATTTAAATTGAGATGGAATGAACAGTTGATAAAGTTCTTGTTACTTGATAATAAATATGAAAATCAATAGTTAGATTGTTTTTTTATTAAAATAAGATTTTGTATTGTCTCTAACAGATTGACTCAGTAGTCAAGAATCAAAATCACGAGTACGACACATTCTTCATTTATGTTGTCTATTCTCTCAGGATATTTAAGTTTAAAAATTGTTAGGTTACGTTGGATAGGGCAAAGAGGATGAGAACGTTGACGTGCCTCCATCAGTAATGAGATAAGGAAATGGATCCTTTTATTTATCTAAGTTGATGGATTTGGATACAGTGTACTGAGAGTGGGGGCAAAACAAAACCAGGTGCAAATGCAATGTCCCGACCCGACATCCAATTAATGAGTTGCACTTTTCAATTTTACCAACGAGAGATAATTGGCCCGTGTGTGTGGGGATACATGTGCGTTTTAATTACAAATTATAATTGATTTGACTGCAAAATTTTAGTGGTTCGCACGTTAATATGAAAATATAGTAGTTACAAACATCAGTGGTGTCGTTACAAAAATTTATCGAACGTTTTCTTAATAAACCACTCACAAGCTGAATATATGTGGTTGCAAATATGTCAGATACAAGTTTTAATTGGTTACAGTTTTTTTTTTGTTATCAGCAACGGAACATCATACTCGAAGTAATAATGTTTCTAATTCTCTAAATGCAACGTCATCTTAAACATCACCCCACAAATTTCACCTCATATCGTTGATAATAAGGCAACGAGACATCATACTCGAAATAACAATATTTCTCATTAGACGCAATACTCATGTGTCTCACATACACTAACGACACATGAAACAAAAGTGATCAATAATAAATTAACAATAGTTAACTATATCGTCTCGATATTTGAAAAGTTTTTGTTGCTCAAGTTTCAGCTTTGTTCACTGTTTCCTGGTCAAGGGGTAACCTTTAGGTCCTTAGTTCCAATCAGTCTTTGCCAACGAAAATTTGCTTTATCATTCCATTTTTTTAATGTCAGCCCAACCCATATACAAGTAAAGCCCACCTCATTTTATTTTTCTATTTATTCATTTATTATTTAAATAAAATGTGTCCCCTCCTGATTAAATTTCTCCCTCCGCCACTGCTTATAGGTTTAATGTTTATTACTTGTTTGAAAATTTCAGTGTCCAAAAATTGAGAGAGATAAAAAAAAAAAAGAAAAAAAAAAAAGAGGTTATATGAATTTTTGATGAAATAAATATTTAGATGATTATTTGATAAAATTAGTTTTAAGAAGTTTTCTGGGATCATAAATTGCTTGTAACAAATATTTTAAAAGTGAGTAATTACTTAAATAGACATGCAATGTGTACGAGTGAATTGATGTTCAAACTTTAAATTTTATATGACAATTGTTATTGTATAATTTGAAATAATAAATTATTAGTAGTCTTTTTTTTTTTTTTTTGAAGCATCAAAACAGTTAGGCCCAACCTAAAACTGTTCGCGGTCTACATGCTTATAAGGTTAATTTATAAATATCATAGCCGACTTACTTTATAAGAACCACCTATACATTAGTGATCAACCTGGTCAACTACTCACATATCCCTCAATTCTTCTACATTTTGAAAGTGGTAGACCTACTACTTTCCAGTAAACCAAAACACAATATTTTACACAAAATCATGTCATTAAACTTATCTTAAACAATACCTTACATATGTTAATTGAACCAAAACTGAGATTTGGAGAGGAGTTGAGGTAAAGATATGATGTTTTGGAACAAAAATTACAGACAATTTTCTCTCTCTCCTCCTTTTGTTTAAGACGGAAGTTATAAATTATCACAAAAAGAGCTGCAAAAAGGGTCGGGAAAGAGATTGGACCCAAAAGCTCTGTTTTGATTTCTCAAATTCAACAAAAATTGAATTTTTTGTTGAAACCACATTTTTCTTATGTGACATGTCTGTAAGAATGGAAGATAAAATTTACAAGTGTAGCCGGACAAACCCATTTGTATGTCATACTCATCATTTAGTTAAACGTGTGGAAACATAACAATATATTATATTCGATTTATTTTATTGAAATATCATAGCCTTGACAGCTTTTTTTTTTTTTTTTATCAGCAATAAATTACCTTTTATTAATAGACCTGTAGGTCGACAATAAAAGTACATAAAGAGGGCGTGAAAGACACAACCCTAACAAAAACAAACCCTAACATAAACAAGAAACAGGGTCTACTGCCCAAGTTCGAAAATTAAAAGAGATAATAGACGAACTATCAATGCATGAAAAAAGAGTCAAAATGAAAGCTTGAATACGAATTAAAATGTCCCCAACAGCTGGGAATTTGTCCTCAAAAACTAGTCCATTGCGAGCCAGCCATATGAACCATAATGTGGATAAACATGTTGCTTCCCAAAGCTTCCTCCCAAAGCTATTACCAAGCGAGAGCACTGATGGCTATGAATCCATCAACATGGAGCAGTTTTTGGGCCAAACCGTGGCCACTCCCCACCAGTGGTACACAGCCGACCACACCCTCACCGTCCAAGTGCAAGACAGCAGCAGGTGAGTTGTTGTTTCTCTTTCCAAATCACAAAACCGACAATTGCAATTGAAGTTGCTGGGCAGAATTTTACGATAAGCCAAAAAATCATAACAGGGGACACAATCTAAAACAGCGAGCTAGGAGAAGCATTTCATCTTCGGGGATATAAAAGCACGCCAAATTGATTTATGACAAGCCAAGCGAAAGTGTGGAGCAGCTCGATAAAGAATGTTGAAAGCCTTGGATGATGAAAACTTACCCGATGAGCCATGCTTCCAAAGCAGCCTATCCGGTGCACCTGGAGCTAAATTTGCTCCACCAATATCCAAACACAGAGATTCGAGTAGCTCTTCTTCCCATGCGTGGAGCCGATGCCGGAAAATGGACCTCGCGACCGGTGACCGGAGGGCAGTTAAAAATGCAGCTACCGTGGCCATAGGAGCAGTGCACAAGGAGTATAAACGAGGGTATTTTGTATTTAAAGGAGACTCATTAATCCAACTATCAACCCGAAAGCGGCATCGACATCCATCACCAATAATCCACCGTGCCGAGGAAGAACCGGCCAAATCAAGAAACCCGGGTAGGTGTCGAAGATCCAAAAGAGCTTTCATGACGGGAGAAGGATTTGAAGCGCAAAGTTCATCAGGAGACCAAGAAGAAGGTGCCCATCCATACTTTGCACATAAAATCGATTTCCATAACGAGTTAGGTTGAGTGGTAAAGCGCCACCACCACTTAGATATGAGGCTTAGATTCGCAAGACGAAGTTGCCGGATCCCTAGTCCCCCATGGATTTTTTTCTTAGTGACACGATCCCAACTTACCTTGCAAAAACCTCTCCTAGAAGAAGTACCAGCCCATAAGAAGTTTATTTCAATGGATTCAAGCTTTGATATGACACTTTTTGGCGCTTGAAAAAGCGACATGTGAAAGAGAGGAAGGGACGATAAAGCCGAGCGAATCAAGATGACCCGACACCCCAAAGAGAAGTATTTAGCTTGCCAAAGAGAAAGTGGCCTCCTATACTTTTTAATAACTCCGTCCAACCTTGGCAGCTTAGCTTAATCCAAGAATTAAATAAAAATGGTTTAAACTATTTGTTCTCTACGTCTTTGTGCACCTGAGCCAACATTTTTGCTATGTACGAGAGAGGGCAACATTTTACTTTAGTGCAATGGGATAGATACAGTTTCAACTTGTAAAAAAAATTGATATTGGTCATATTGTACTAATTTGAAAACAGAATAGTCAAAATGAAATTGTTTCACTCAAATTTTTTATCAAATAATTGAAAAATATTATCCTCGTATGATTGTTTCATGTCCTTACAAACTTTTAAACATTTATGTTTACCAATAGATCTTGATTTGAGCGAAAGAGACTTTAATTAATCTCGAGTATATGCGCTATTGTTAAACATTTACGTTTTCATGACTTTCGTTCTTTAATCAAACTTCACATCCCCAACGTCATATACTGCAAGTCTGAGATTAATTACTAGTTCTTGAGAAGACACCAAAGTTCGGTTGTCTCTGCCAGTACAATGGTTATTGGTGTCAAAATATGGATCAGTAGTGAATAAGCACTAATAAATGAACAAAAATACACGTATGGTGTACGGCTCTCTGTATCTGTATTCGTAATCGCCAGAGCAAAATAAATTATCGCTCTTAATGTCGCTGCGTTATTTATAGCCTCGACGAAAGAAAAATAACTCTCCTTCCATTAATCCATTCTCGTTTTCCTCGCACCATGTCTGCTCCGTGTTCCTCGTTGCGACCACCGTCGAATCTCAAAATCGGCATAGTTGGTTTCGGCCCCTTCGGACAGTTCTTGGCCAAAACCATGATCAAACAAGGCCACAACTTGACTGCAACTTCTCGTACTGATTACTCCGACCTCTGCGACCATTTGGGCATCTCCTTTTTCAGGTAACTATAATTTAACACTCTACAAAATGCTTTGGACTCGCTTATATTACATCAATTCAGTATTGCAATTACATTGTGTCAGTGAAGTGAAGTCGTTTTTGGAATCCGGAAACGATGTGATAATCATATGCACATCAATACTATCGTTACCAATGGTGCTCAAGTCGATGCCAATGGACTCGCTCCGTTCCCTCAAGCCGTCGACTCTGTTTGTTGATGTGCTCTCTGTCAAAGAGTACCCTAGAAATGTTCTGCTCCAAGTATGTGTATTGGCCTCTCATTTTTCTAAACTTGTAAAGACAATTTTTATTTTCATTTTTTATGAAGAACTCAACTTTGGGTTGTTTGATTAATTGGATTGTTGAGGTATTGCCGGAGGGAGTAGATGTGCTTTGCACTCACCCCATGTTCGGGCCGGAGAGTGGGAGAGATGGGTGGAGAGGATTGAGCTTTATGTACGAGAGAGTTCGGATACGAGACGAAGCCACTTGCTCAAGCTTCCTCCAAATCTTTGAAAAAGAGGTGATTTTCTCTATCTTCCGTTCAAAAACTTTCTAGTGTCAATCCTGAAACATAGTTGCTTCTATATGAATATGTTCATGAATCTAAAAGCATGGTACGAGAAGTAGCTTTAGTAACATGTCAATGTCAATGACTCCATTTAAGATAAAATGGCTAGCTTAGGAGCAGTCACCACCTAGCGGCCATGACACAGCTCTAAGGTCGCTGTTTTGCTAATTGAAGAGCCACCACCAAGGTAGATAAATCGTGTATTCCAGGCCAATCTGTGTGTCCTAATCACTATTTGGCTCTTTCCTTGCTAAATAGACCACCCAAGGAACCTACATCAGACAACTTCAAAATTTTGTTTCACTTGAATGTTGTACATCACATTACGTGGCAAAACTAGCTACAACATAGTCTTGTTCTTATCTACCGTTCAACATACATCATTTTGAAGGCCATGACAGCATGAAATATTTAGTAGTTTTCTGATATATCTAGTCATTTGCCGTTTCTATGAATGCTTAGACCTAAGATCTCATGTTCACTAATTGTACTACGGACACAGGGTTGCAGAATGCTGGAAATGTCGTGCGAAGAACATGATAAGTTGGCAGCTAAGACCCAATTTCTTACTCACACCATTGGCAGGTGAAACAATTCTGACCTGCAAAATTATCTCGGAACACTACATATAGAAATGCTAACGAGTTTTATATAGCTAAGACTTAACTTTCTTTCTCCCACAGGACCTTATCAGAAATGGAGATCAAATCTACACCTATAGACACAAAGGGCTTTGAGAAACTCATTCAACTGGTATGCTAAACTCTCAACAGCCTATATATGGTTTTTACACCTGTGATGCTCCATTTCCTAGTCTTCTCATGACACTTACATTTGCAGAAAGAGAGCGCAGATAAAGATAGCTATGATCTATTTAGCGGGTTATTCATCCATAATAGATTTGCCAAACAAGAGGTATGGAACTGTTGCATCTTCATATATTCTAAAGATGAACCGTGATTTTGAATAAATAACACTTGAAACTGAAGGTTGAATGAATTTGCAGCTAAATAACTTGGGACTTGCCTTTGAGAAAGTGAAACAGAAGCTACTTCAGAGGATGAACGAGGAGCAGGAACTGAACAAATCTAAACTCTCGAAGATGATGGGGAAAAGAAAGTAGTGCTTGTTAGTTTACGGGTGTTTTTTCTTCTCGTTGTGCTCTTTGTACTTAAGGAAAAGAATCACATCCTCTATACCTAGTCTATGCCGTACTTAGTACCTTTAAAACATTTTTGCCACGAGAATATTAATGTTACCCGAGACAGGTTTGGATCCTGCAAAAGCTATAATTCATATAAAGATTTTCAAATTCTTCACAAATGCCCCATATCCTGTATAAATTTGAATAGTTAACTGTCTTTGGTACACATGTGAGCTCTTACAATCATAACAATATTGGAACATATAAGTAGCCAGGGGTCATCGCAACACCTTTAAGTCAATAACAGTATACAGAAAGCGAAAATACGTCAACACTAATGGCTCAAAGTCAACACAAAAATTATGCAGTGTTAATGCATTGATGTTATTCTGATAATCTTCCAAGTTCCAATCATTTTTTTACCTATAGCTCACAACTCACAAAGGAATAGTTCGTGTCCTCTATGCATACGGCTAATTCTACCATGTAATCCTTGTATCACCAAAATTTGAAAGAACTATATTTAAAATTTTATACAAATGTCATGGGGGAGCATAATAGAGGGTTTTGAATGGAAAACACCCTCTCTTTCCTCTCCCATCACCCAAGGAAGAACAATTTACAAATCATTGATTCATAATTTCATCAACACTTGCCTCTTCTGTCGTGTTGCATCCCAAAGCAGCAGGATTAGGAGAAACTGGAGTTTGGTAAGAGAGTTCTTCAATCTCCGGCAGTTCACTCTTCCGAGTTTGGATCCCTGTATAGCGTGCAAGATCGATCCATTGCTGCATGATTCAAAGGAAAGGAAACATTTAAATCAACTACACTATTGCTGGTGGAGGTGATGATTACTGTTAAGCAGAAAGAAAAAAAAATATCAATGAAAAGTGTAATCAGCCTCAGGATATGTGAAAGGCAAATCTAATGATAAATTCACACTTCACAAAGTTTTTCATATACCAGAGCTCTTAGTGGTTGTACCACTACATATGAAAGAACTCAGATAAATCATGCTACATGATTCTGAGACAAAAAAGTGAAGCAGGTTCGAATTTAAAAAATAAATTATAACTAATATATTCCATATGATCTTCCAAATGTACATACATAACTTAGTGGTGCAAACAGAGGGTACAACTTAAAAAAACTTCTAACCTGAGTTCCCCAGTACGAATTGATCGTTCGAGCAACAAAGGATAACATATTTACAAGTAATGTCTGAGAAGAAAATAAATCAGCAATCCGATGCTCCACTACACCAGCAATAATCTGCAGCAAAACATATTTGATATATTATTAAAACCAAATATTTAGACTAGCTGATCGAACAAGTATCTAGCACTTCTCCACTAATTTCAAGCTTCACAATCGTTTTATGAATGTAAGAGGGGTGAAGCTATAACCATTAAAATAGGTTTTAGCATAAGCATTTAACACTATATAAAACAACCCAGCTGATAAATGGTGCAAATTACAAATATAATAAATGAACAAAAGAAAGCTATCCAACAAATTAGCAACGCTATAAATAAATTGATAAGTTTAATTATTTAAGCTTATGTAACAGGTACTCTTCTAACCTGATAACGAAGATTTGCTGATGTTCCAAGAAAGGTCCCATAGACGGCTGCTGATTTAAGTATTGGTGATCTTTTGCTTTGATCAGAAGCCGATGCTGGATTGAGGAATCTGCGGATTGCATACAAAACATTTGAGGAAGCCACAGCGCCAATACTGGAAATAAATCCAACACTAGCAAGTTTCAAGCCACCAACAAGCACTGATGCAACCCTATGACTAAGATCCCAGTCACTGCCAGCAAAATTCTTTTGAAAAGCATTGTCTGGGATGGACCCAAGAAGACCTCTTAGAGCATCTATGCCATCAGGTGCATTTGTCTCATCAGCATATGAAAGGAATGACAACGTTGGGGCAGGAAGCCAAACAGTAAAAAAATCGACAACTATTCCCCTAAGAGTATCTGTGATAACATAGTCCAGCTCTTCAAAAAAATTCTCTTTGCGCCTCTGATACTGTGCTAAGAGAGTAGTTGTTATTGATATAGATTCTTCAATAGCTAACCTATGCAAGAACTTGGGATCTGCCAACAATCTTTCCCTGAAACCCTGCATCAAAAAGTATTAATGTCAACTTGAGCAAGATCTTTTAATACAATTACAATTTTTTGTTAGAACATAATGGAAGCATTCTTATGATTTATACCAAACAAGGAACTTGTTTTCAGTAACCAACATACCTGGAAACTATGAGTGAGCTCCGAAAGTAGGGGATATTGCTCAAGATCAAAAAAGTTTTGTAGTACCTCCGGTGAGACTAAACCAAGATCAAGTCCTTTTTGAAGGTCCTGAAGCATGTCATGGTATGTGTCTTCATCAGAAAATAAAAATGACATGCAAGATAACAATATTCATAACTTGCAAACCAGCAAAATCACCCAATTTTACATGGTCTTTTCATTATAGGTGTCTGTTAAGGTACCCGTAGATCAATGTTGTCAAGTTCAAATATTAAATAATAGGACTAATCCCAATTTGTCATCATATCATTAATTAAAAAACTAAGTAAAACTTTAACTAGTTCAATAACTGGAATTCCTTCATCAACAATTCACCCATATCACATCTTGACATATTCATTGTACATTTTATCATAGCTAACTCTAACTATGCATTGAATTTTTAATCTATTGGACCATGCATGATCTTAAAGCACACTCTTAATTGTTCAAAAACGTGATTTTTTCTTTCTAAAATCATTGAAAATTAGGTCTTCTACAAGGATTTTTTTCCTTCCATTGTATGTCTTGACTTCATTAGAAAATTACAGCGAGGGCCCTTTTCATAATAAACAGGAATGATGAGAGAGCACCGTAATTGTAAGCTATCTTCTACAATAACCAAACCCAACAAGATATTCATTCACCGAAAAGAAATTGACCAAAAAATTATAATACCATGCTTTTTTCTAGGAAAAAAGAAAAGCTAACCTGGGGTAGGGCATCTCGCCTCATGCCAGCTGCATTCATTACTCGAGCAATCTCAGCACGATCAAAACAATTTCTACTGCAGGGTCTGGCAGCTGAATACCACAATAAATCAGCAACAGGAACTTCTCCCTCTCTCCGTATGTTCTGTCTCTCAGGGTCTAGTAATATAACAACTTGGTTCCTCTTTTGCATCTTCTTTGAAATTCTAGCTGGTACCCCAGTCCCTCTTGATCCATAAGTAACATGGTTTGCACCTGTAATCACTATGAGCATACCAGAGGATCCTTCATCCGTTGTTGCTTTTAAAAGAATTTGAGACATAGTATAATCCTCAACTACTCTTGCTTGTGCAGAGAGATATGAGCTTGGTCCATAGGGGACAGATAGGTTAGAATAATTCATATCATTTGGTGATCTGCGCGATATAGAAGTGAATCCTGAGATAAAACCTGAACCAGCTGGCGGTGCATAAACTTTACGTTCCGCTTTTGAAAGACCACGGATACCTTCAGCTTGAACTGTCCTTAGGACCTGCCGATACCATAATATTCATCAAATTATCCAAATTTACTTTATTGACTCTTGTTAAACTGAGAATAAGATTATGACTCGGGAAAGGTAATTAAGAGAGCTAAGCAAACGATTTAATCTTCTAATTTTCATATTTGTGGTCTAGGATTGAACTGTAGGGGACGTACTAGAACAATGGATAAAACAGACTTGATGTCAACTTGACAAAACTGATAACAATAACACAACTCTTTTAAGTTAATTATGTAAAGTAAAATATGTTTGTGAAATGCAGTCATTAACTATATGTGATGAGGATGAGCCATGGGACTACAGCCAAGGTGTTGTCTTGTGACCTTGAGGTCACAGGTTCAAGTTAGGGAAATAATCTCTCTACAAAAGCAGGGTAAACATAAGTGACCCTCCCCAGTCCCGCACAATGGTGGGAATCTTGTGAATTGGACCTTGTGATTCTTGTTCATTCTTTGGCTTAATATAATCATTAACTCTTAGGGATATTCAGTGAACATATTATGAAACACAATACCGCTAGCGGGGTACCACACGCAACAAGCCGAACTCCATTATCTCGACAGTAACTTAGAAGAGGCTCATACTCCTGCCAGCGTTGAGGCGGCCAATGTGGTGTATATGATTTTAATGTTTCTGCATCTATCCTGCCAGGGCAGAAATGTGATGAGAACTATGTTTACTTCAATTCTTATTCCAAATATTTAAATAATCATAATGTATCAGAAGCAATACGCATAACAATATACCAATCATAAAACTCTCCGCACATCCCATAGTCCAAAATGTATAAATAAATGCACATTTTGAAAAAAATGACAGAAAATTCTAATGAAGGATAGACAAACAAGAATATTTGCAGTATCGAAGCCCAAGAAACTGTACAGAGTAATTCTTGCTTAACAGTAAAATGGATACTGTATATATTTGTGTTTCTACATCCTCAGAGTTCTGGATTTCTGAATAGCATTGCTCATTGTCACATATTTATATTCTTCACCAAAGTTTCTTCACTTTTTTATCAGATCACAAAACAAAAACACGTGATATAGGCGAAAAAAGTTGTCATTGATCATGAACAGCAACAATTAATTTTATCTAAATCATCTATGTTTAGTTAAAAATTCAACACAAACAACAAAAGTTCTTCCTGAAATTCCTAATAAATAATCACTCAAAACCATTTAACAGTCAATATAGATTTGCAGTAGCCATCAAGTTGCTAAAACTTTAGTAGAGTGCATAATATACTGTAAGAAGACAAACCTTTTGTCAAAGTATTGATTGAGCTGCTCTTGTACATCACAAGGCAACGCCTCCATCGCCAACGAAACCGGCCTGTCCATCTCTGCACATCTCTTCCTCAAATTCTTCACGATTTCAAGCTCCAAATCCTTATCGTCGCGAATTGGAACTTGCTCGGCTTCCCCCAAATACACAATCCGAGCATTCATCAGCTTCTCCCACACCTTCCGCTTGTCCTTCCCAACCGCCAGAGGCTCTCCAATCGCCGTCGCGTCATAAATTCTCGACGTTATCACCTCCTCCTTCTTCTCCTCCACCTTAGCAGCCGCAGGCACCGTAGATGTCCCCGTTCCCATTCCCGTCGCCGTCGCTGTCGCTGTCTCCAGCGGCTTCTCCTCCCCCCTCGCCACTGAAGACCGCAGAAAACACGCTCCGACTGCCATGAACGAAGTGAGCAACGCTTCTCGCCTCTTCATCACCGGCACTTGGCGACTCTCTTCGGGAGATTCGGTAGCATTCCGGATGGATAGACTGACTCGGCGGTGCTTCCCGGCCGAAATCCTCCGTGGAAAGTGCTCTCCGGCGGCGAATTGGCGACGGGTTATATTTTCTGATGGGAGGCATCGAAAACGAAGAGAAGGGCGTGGGTGCACAACGACAGGTCGCGAGCAGCTGAAGCCTCTGGTGGTGTGGGGCTTCATTTCAGAATTTTGATATGGTCCGACTGGTCAGTACTGGTAGTTTAGTTTAGTTAAGGCTGTGTACACTTGTGCGTGACTGTACATGGATGTGGATCCTTTTTTAGCCACAAGAACTTGTTGTTCCTATTCTGCAATTTGGTTTCATATTCAAATATCTGTGCGTCCGTAGATCATGAAATTAATAGTTTGCAACAAGTGGTTGTGAATAATACAGGAAACATATTCACCAAATTTACATTTTATTCATTTATCTTCTTTATGTGGTTGTAGTTTGGAACTTTCAGATTTCTCAGTTACCTTTTCAATTCGATAACAATCGAGTTGATTATTTATTTATTTTTTTGCATGGTTACTTTGTGTTATTGTTCACTTCAAATACTTTTAGAGACTTTGAATTATTTACTCAAAAATTAAATCAACAATTGTGTGGATCAATTGATAAAAAATTGTTACAACTTAATATGAAGTTTTTGAAAAATGTTTGATTTTAACTAATAGAAAAAATAAAAATCTCAACCAAATCTTTATAACTTGAGATAAAATCGAGTCAAATAAATGAGAATATGTCACATTATAAAATAATATATCTATCTATTTTACCCAAGCTAACATGTGTTGTGTCTTGATTAAAAGACTCTAATTTATACTCTTTTTTGTTGATCAAAAGAGTAATTGATGCGCATGTTTTGACTTGGTCAATTTCGGCACACTGAAGTGTGTTGTCATCTTGTTCGAGTGTTAGAGAGTTTTTTCTACAGTTATTTCTAGTCTTGAAACCTTGCAAGTTTTTCGGTCCTGGGGTCAAGCATATTGCATGTGCAAGATAGTACACCATTGAGCATAGACTCAATATGTGTTTTTGAGACACCTCATCAAACGCGAGAATAAGAATCTCAACAAAAAAGCACAAAAGCTAGAGAAAACAATAGATATAAAAAGCTTCAACTCTCAAGTATAACAAATGTGAATTGTGACTTGTTTTTCTTATTAAAGCACATCCAATGAAATGCTAGAAAGACTCAAAAAGTCTTAGAGCTTGTTTGTCAAGTTTAGATCATGTCGGTAAGTTTCGGTAAGTTTCGTTAAGGAGCTGAAAGTCTCGGTAAGTTGCTG
>JAYMTA010000850.1:0-23667 GCA_036897625.1 Pelargonium cotyledonis
AAACTTAAAACTCATAGATTGAGATGAAAACATTACCTTGAACAATCAATGGTGTTGATGGTGTGAATCACTGATTTAGAATGGAGCAAAAAAGCTACGCGAAGCTGACAGTCGATCGTAGGGTATAAAATTTGACGTCAAAATAAAATAAATATGAATCCAAAGTAGTTAGGATGTTTTTTTTTTTTTTTTTTTCAATCTGTGTATTGCCAAGTATGGATACACAATTTGCAAAAAATATGTCATATTTGAAAGTATGTTTTTTTTATACTTAACTTTTTATATTATTATTTATCATATTATTTTAATTATTCAACAATGTGGAGTCCACTTCATAACCCATTTAGAAGTTGTGTTCTAACTTCCCGCACACGTCATTCCTATGCGATAGGTGAAGTACTCGGGAGCTCCTTTTTGCTCTTTGAACATCGTGGGGTGCATTGAAATTTCTAAGAGCTTTTACCGATTTAGGTGGTGTCCAAGTGAAGTGGCATATGTATTGACGATATGATGTCCCATGAGAATGAAGCCTTGGAAGAGAACCGGCAAAGTGGGGATGTTGGTGGTTCCTTTATGAGACTAAGTGTTGATACTTTTCTTAAGGGTCTTAATGCTTTCTTGTGGGAGCTAAGTGTTGATGGGCGATAAGAAGTTCTTCTTTTGGTGACCGTTTATGAATGAGAGACAATAACTTCTCTTTGTGGTTGATGTTTACGAGTGAGGGCACATTGTGGCCTCTTAGGTCTTAGTTCTTCCATACATCGAGTACTCGAGCGGAGAGCGCGACCGAGGACTAGCAAACGAGGAACATGCGTATATGAATTTTGTCATGATACATTGGAGCGAGGATGATGACGAGTTTTGTTCTCTTGATAATGAAATAAGGTCACGACATAAGGGAATGAGGTCGCAACCTTGAAGCGAGGAAGAACTTCATTCGCACAATGAGGAATGATGAGATTTGTTCTCATGACAACAAAGTGATACCTCCACCTTGGAGCTAGGACGGACGAAAATTGTTCTAATTAGGAAAAAGTTCTTTATTGCGATGACAACAATGAAACATTGCCTAGGCATATTCTATAGTGATCATATTGTATTTTGAGCTCCTTCAGTGGCCAAAGTGTGGGTTGGGCTCCTCCAACTCCAATGACTATAGTGCAACGGGTTTGGTTTTCAAAAGAAAAAGTCGACGTGCGCTCGGACGCTACATGCTGTGTCATCATTTGTCGTATTGACTAAAAAAAAACATCAAACAACATCACATGAATAATGAATTTTGTTGCAAAAAATGTAATGAAAATGTTATGGGTGGATGAATTCAAATTTATAAGAAGTATGGGGAGTTGTGGTGCAATAAATGTAGCCACACTCCTACTCTGCATCATCTCCGAAGTCTTTGAACGTTGGCGCAGCCTTGAACAACGAAACAAGAGAAACAAAAAGCAAAGAGCTTTAGATCTATCTGTGCAATACCCACAAACCATACTCTCTTTTCCTTAAACCCCATTCGTCTCCGGCTTCTCCAGATCGATCTCTTCTCTTTTATCTTCAACTATCAATCCCTAATTTCGCGTATCTTGTTTGTTGATGTCAACTCTGTGATCAGCACGAAGAAGAGAGATCGATGGGACAAGCTTCCACCATCGTATACATTACAGTAGCTCTCCTCATTCTCTTCCTCATTTCCCATTCCCCCAAAAAACATTCCGGCCACGGCCATCGCCGCCTCAAGCTCCGCTCCACCTTCACTTTCTCTCCCAATCACCACGAGCCAATCGCCTTCGATCCTCTCGTCGCCGACCTCGAGCGCCACCGCGAGGACAAGCAATGGGAGAGGCAGTACATCAAGGACTCCCATCCCGAGATCGTCGCTCACTTCGATTCCGCCCCCGCCGCCGAGTCGCAGCCCGAGTGGGAAGAATTCATGGACGCCGAGGATTACCTCAGCGAAGATGAGAGGTTCAATGTTACCAATCGATTGCTCCTCCTCTTCCCTAAGATCGACGTCGATCCCGCCGATGGTATTGTCAGCGAGGCGGAGCTCACCGATTGGAATTTGCAGCAGGCCGTGCGAGAGGTCGTGCATCGGAGCCGGAGGGAGTTGCAAATTCACGATAAGAATCACGATGGCCTCGTTTCCTTTGACGAGTACGAGCCACCTAGTTGGGTTCGAATTTCAGGTAAAGTATACATTTATTTTTCATTTAGTACTGATTGAGTGATTGTTTGATCTCAATTCCGCTACATTACTGCTCTGTTTCTGTTTTATTAAGTTAGAATTTGGGAATTTATTACTATCAAGTACACTACTTTAAAGCATTTTGTCTTTTATCTTGTATCATCTATACAATTTGTAATGATTTTTTTACCTAAATAAATTAAGATAGCATCTATCACCTTGTACTAGGGATTTTTATTTCCAATGAATTAGAATGATATGGCCATTGGATGATGTATTAATGTTACTTTTTGTATGTGCTGTTTTTTCAACTGGTTTATCTTATTTGGCTCCTTAGATAATAATTCTTTTGGCAATGACATGGGTTGGTGGAAGGAAGAACATTTTAACGCATCCGATTTTGATGGGGATGGTCGATTGAATTTAACAGAATTCAATGAGTGAGTTTCCAATTTCTTAATTAGTTTCCTTAATGGAAGAAAGTTTTATTTTTTGTAGCTTGTTATGAGAAATCCTATGGCTTTTTACTAATTTTGTTTCTTGATCATTGTCTAGCTTTTTGCACCCAGCTGATAGCAAGAACCCAAATCTGCTGAGGTGGCTCTGCAAGGAGGAAGTAAGGTGATGTGGACTTCATTTTGTAAATTATTTTTGTTTTATTTTTTTCAAATTGAACTCTGGAATGATAATTCTGAAACTAAAGAATCAAATATGCATCTTATTTTTGTTCTAACTTCTAAGAGCAAGTAATGAGTGGAACAGAGTGTCAAATTTTAGGATTTGATTGTTGAGTTAGATCTTAGATTCAAAATAGAAAGAAGCTGAGTCGCGACTGCTAGTCTAAGATGTGAGAAAACACTCAGGGTCTCCCACTAATTGTTCATAGTGATTTCTTCCCATAAACTGTTGTGACAGTGGGATATTATTTAGTTCAATCTTTTTTGTCTTTAGGAAATGAATCTTGCATTTCAGGATCCTACTCATCATACTTCTATTCAGATACCTAGGGAAATTATGCTGCTGGATCTTGTTTTTAGATCTGTAACTCTGTATTTTATCTGCCTAAATTTTCACACGACATTCTGCTATTGCTTTGATATGTAGATATGACATCTTATACTGATCCTTTTATCGTTGTAATTAGTATTGTTGAACCATCATTACCTTGGCCTGGCTATTGGCTAACTAGTCATCTTGCACTATTCCATCTCAGGGAAAGAGATACTGATAAAGATGGGATGGTCAATTTTAATGAATTTTTCCATGGACTCTTTGACTTGGTAAGAAACTATGAGGATGAAGCTCACAATTCTTCACTGTCTCATGATTCAATGGAGGCCCCAGCTAGAAGGTTGTTTGCTGAGCTAGACAAAAATGCTGATGGGTACTCATTAATCATCCATCTCTTATTCCTTGATTGATTTGCACTATGAAGTTAGTTAACTACACTATTGCCATGCTCTTTTTAGATTCTTGTCAGATGTAGAACTTTTACCAATAATTGGAAAACTTCATCCATCAGAGCATTACTATGCAAAACAGCAAGCAGATTACATCATATCACAGGTATTATTTTAGTGAAAGGACTTTCACTTTAATTTTTATGAGTGGTGAATTAGTTTATTTTCATTTTATTTATTTTGAAATTGTAGATCCATCTATTTCCACGTAGTATATCATGTGGACCTGCTGGTTCACATCTTATTGTGTTGGATATAATTATCAAACATCATTGCAGCAGGGCTTGTTTTGTTTGTCTGTATTGGAAACAAGTTGTCATCTAGGTGCTGCATAAGTCCTTCTCAACACGGCAACTACTGATGATGTCTAAAAAGAAATAGGATTGTTGCAGATTTTGATTTACATCTGTTTCATATATTCATTGAGAACAATGTCATGGTTATCCCCTAAAGCTGAGCTCTTGTCTGTTTTCTATAATATATATTACGTAAGGAGTGTTTTATCTCTATAGCTGTAAATCTGACTTCATGCATACTATTCCTTGACATCTTCTCCATATCCCTGTAAATACAATCCCTCATAGATCATGAAAAGCCTTGAACACAGGTTTCCTGTTTCCTGATTGTTAATACTAGCACTTTTGGGAAGTTTATGACCCTCTCCAAACCCCAAAATGGAAGAGCCTCTTACTTAAATTTCTCTAAGGTGCATGGCTGCGTGCGTGGACGAGAGTATTACCAGGATAAGTGACTTTTCTTGGAAGTTTTCGTGTTGCATTACTTTTTATGAGGGTGAGTCCTGGAGGAAAGGAAAGGTTGCTGCCTAAAACACAAGTTCGAGTAAGGGAAATAACCTCTCTGCAAGACCCTCACCAAATCCCACAATGGTGGGAGTCTTGTGCACAGTACAATTGAAGTTCAAATGTTCTAAGGAGGTGCCGTTAAAGTAGTATGCCCATGTCTTTCCACCAAGTATTTGTTTTTTTAAAATTTATTTATAAATAATAATTAAAAAAAAAAAGTTTCAAGGCGTTGGAATATATGATGCAGGTTGCAAGCCGTGCTTCAAATGCCATGATTGTTGCATTAGATAAAATGTTGTAAGTTTAAAAGGATATTGGCAATGAAGAGAGAAGTATGTTCATGGTGTTGTGATAACAGAGAATCCACCATTTAGGATGAAGTCTGGATGGTAGTATAGTTTCATTATTAACTATTGTATATTCATTTGTATGCCAGGCAGATACAAATAAAGATGGACAGCTAACATTGTCAGAGATGATGGATAATCCGTATGTGTTTTACAGTGCTATCTTTAATGATGACGAAGAGGAGCACGACTACCACGATGAGTTCCGTTAATTTTCATGCTAGGTATGGCTAACCTTTATGTTTGTTCGTTTGATATCCTTGTTTATACTTTATTTTCCAGCCTTTCAAATGATATGGCACTACAGTTTCAGGGAGGCACTATCGACAACATAGGGTATTCTTTGACAGAACTAGTAGGAAAAAAAACCCATCACTACCTTTCATTAAGGGCAATTATTTCCCAAATGCCACACGTGGTTAGTTCCTTGGCGCCATTGCAACTAGTTTAGTACAATTTCACGTCAACCAGCACTCGAGTCTCATTTTGTTGTTGATCATTCCTACAGATGATGGAGCTCTGCTCAGCAAATTCTGGAGAGTAATTTATAGAATCAATAGCAGTGAAATATCATTTTTATTTTTTCTGCTAGCAAACATTTGTTTTGGCTTAATTTGTTGGTGATGTAGCATACAGTTTGGGAAGGAAGTAAATATTTAATTTCTGGTATTGTTTATTAGTATTTGGATATGAATGAATGTAATGGAGGATCTGTCAAAGACTCCAAATCCAACTTCAAACAAAGCAAATCTATTTGATAATGAAAAATAAAAACTCAGATTATTGCCCTTCAATTCTGAGTCGAAATTTGTTATTAAGTGTGTGTTTGGAAACCAACATTTCAAATAAAATACAAACATGAACTATGAATTACACATGCTTATGATAAAAGTCTTTTGAACACATGGGGATCTTCTACAAGTTCTTAGGCAATGGAGATCTTCAATGCGGATGCTCTAATTTTTAATATAACGGGTCTTGTAAGAAACGTAGACCTGATGGAAAAAAGGATGGGAAGGGAAACATTCTCCAACCTCACCCCGTTGCCATTCCTAGCAGCCGCCATTTGCTCCACAACCTTCACTTTCTCTTCCTCACCCCACCAAAACTAAACTGTTTAGTCAAATATTGGAAATGTATAGACAAGTTTTAAAATATGTTATGTTATTTTTTCTACCCTATAATGCCTTTTGTGCAACTAGGCACTACATTTTATTTTAGCTTCAGGAAAAGAAGAGAGTGCAAGACCAAGACTAATGAGTCAAGTTCAAGTCTTCTAATCTCTACAAAAATTGCTGGGACCATTCATTCTACACCCACCAAAACTAGAAGAATACCTAGCAAAACAAGAGGCTGCTGATATGTTAATTAATTCTTTGGCTAGTATGTCAATATAGTGATCATAACTAATTTTAAAAAAATTGAAGGGTCAATTTAGGCAGCTACCTACACAAACTCTCTGAATCCGATCTGTATTTTACGGGTTCGAGTTACATAAAATAAACCCGATCAACCTATGATAATCTCTATATATAATGTTTACATCTGCAAACATTTTTATATCTACAAAACTAAACCCAAAAGATGATTTCTATGGCAGATTTCATTGTTCTCTCATTTGCTATCTTGTTTTTATATTCTTCTCCACATAGTACTTGTCATGCTTCTGATTCAAAATCAATAATGTCAGAAGCAAATGCTCTTCTCAAATGGAAAGCCACTCTTCACAACCATTCCCAAATGCTCCTCTCTTCATGGACCAATTCTTCAAATCATTGCAGTAGTTGGCTTGGCATTTCTTGCAACTCAGATGGTACTAATGTTGTTGGAATCAACCTTACCCATGTTGGCTTAAAAGGTACACTCCATGGCTTTTCCTTCACTTCATTCCCTAATCTTGCACATCTTGATCTTTGGGCCAATCAACTTTTTGGTACCATCCCACCTCAGATTGGTCTTCTCTCCAAACTCACCTATCTTGACCTGGATAATAACCAATTGTCCGGGAAAATTCCACCGGAAATTGGGAATTTGGTAGGTATGCATGATATGTTTTTGTTCGATCAACAATTTTTCAGGTTTAATTCCAACCTCACTTGGCAATCTGTCAAATTTGAACACATTTCGAGCTTTTGACAACCAACTTTCTGGCTCCGTTCATAATGAAATAAGAAACTTGAAGTCTCTTGTTGATTTAGAGTTGAACAACAACAACCTCCTCAATGGTTCAATTCCAACTTTACTTACCAACTTGACAAGACTCAACAAACTTTATCTCCATGTGAACCAATTTTCTGGCTTCATTCCAAAAGAGATGGGAAACTTGAAATCTCTTGCTAAATTGCTATTGTACTCCAATATGTTGAGTGGTTCAATTCCTGAAGAGATAGGAAACCTTAAGTCTCTTGTTCGCTTGAATTTGGGCAACAATAGACTTAGTAGTCCAATCCCAACCTCGCTGAGCAACTTGACAAATCTCAACCAACTTCGTCTCTTTACTAACCAGCTTTCTGGCTTCATTCCTGAAGGGATAGAAAAATTGAGATCTCTTGTCAATTTAGAGTTGGACAACAATATGCTCAGTGGTTCAATTCCACTTTCACTTGGCAACTTGACAAATCTCAATGCACTTTATCTCGATATAAACCAACTTTCTGGTTCCATTCTTAAAGAGATAGGAAACTTGAAGTCCCTTTTGAATTTGACATTGAATACCAACAAACTCATTGGTTCAATCCCAATTTCACTTGGTAGACTAACAAATCTCAACTAAGTCTCTTATTGACTTAGAGTTGAGCATCAACAAGTTGCTTGGTTCTATCCCAATCTCATTTGGCAGACTGACAAATCCCAACAAACTTTATCTCTATACGAACCAACTTTCTGGTTACATTTCTCGGGAGATAGGAAACTTGAAGTCTCTTGTTGACTTAGAGTTGAGCTCCAACAAGCTGAGTGGTTCTATCCCAATCTCACCTGGCAGACTGACAAATCTCAACAAACTTTTTCTCAGTTGGAACAATCTTTCGGGCTCCATTCTTGCAGAGATAGGAAACTTAAAGTCTCTTGTTGAATTTGATCTCAGCTCGAACAAGTTGAGTAGTTCTATCCCAATCGCACTTGGCAACTTGAAAAACCTCACATCTCTCTCTCTCTCCTATATAATCAACTATCCGGCTCTATTCCTGTGGAGATAGGAAACTTGAACTCACTTCTAAGTTTACAAGTAGGGTATAATTCGTTCACAGGTAGATTGCCAACAACCATTTGCCGAGGTGGGCTACTTGAGAAATTTTCTGCCATTGAAAACTATCTTACAGGTGATTTACCTAAATACTTGAAAAACAGTACGAGATTATCAAGGCTCAACCTCCGAGGAAACCAATTCACCGGAAACATCGATGAAGATCTGGTCGCTTATCAAAATTTGGATTTCGTGGACCTCAGCTACAATAGATTTCACGGGCGAATCTCCCATAATTGGGGAAGCTGCACAAACTTGCCACTTTGCGGATTGCAAATAACAATATCACAGGTCTTATACCACCCGAGATTGGAAATTCAACCCAAATACAAGTGCTCGATCTTTCTTCAAATCATATTGGTGGGGAAATTCCCAAGGAGCTCAGCAAGTTAACCAATCTAGTGAAGCTATATCTTAACGGAAACCATCTTTCTGGCGAGGTGTCCCTTGGATTGTTAGTTGATCTTGAAGTTCTTGATTTGTCTGCCAACAGTTTCAGCATCTCCATTCCTCAAAATCTCGGGGATTTTTCGAGATTGCACCACTTGAACTTGAGCCACAACCAGTTTCGCCACCAGATTCCAGCTCGTTTGTGGAAGTTGCATCACTTGACTGCATTAGATTTGAGCTACAATGTGCTATCCGGAGTGTTGCCTTCGGAGATCAGCAATTTGCAGAGTCTTGAGACGTTGAACATCTCCCACAACAATCTTTCCGGCTCCCTTCCATCTTCCTTTGAGCAAATGCGCGGCTTGTTGCACGTAGACATCTCCTACAATCATCTCCAAGGCCCCATTCCAAACAACAAAGCGTTTCGGAATGCTTCTCTGAAAGGGAACAGAGGATTATGCGGCGATGTTCCTTCATTGAAGCCTTGCATTTCTTCGTCAAGAAGTCGCCCCCATCATCGCCAAGTTCTGTATTCAATCACATTCTCTTGTGTGGGATAGCTACTGCTTTTGTTTGCTTTGATCGGACTGTTCTGTGCGTGGCGGAGAAGAAATGTACAACATCCTGCATCACATATCAATGGAGATCAACGCGTGGACGATAAAGAGTTGTTCTCGGTATTGACATTTGATGGAAAGAATGTGTACAAGGAAATCATTGAAGCAACCCGAGATTTCGATGCTCCGTGTTGCATTGGGGAGGGAGGGCATGGCAGTGTGTACAAAGCGAGTTTGTTATTGTTGTAGCTGTAAAGAAATTGCTCTCGCAGTTGGAAGGTATTGATGGGACGACATATCCAAAGGATTTCCTGAATGAGATTAGGGCGTTGACAGAGGCTAGGCATCGAAACATAGTGAAGTTTTATGGTTTTTGCTCTCATTCGCGACACTCGTTGCTGGTGTACGAGAACCTCGAAAGGGGGAGCTTGGCAACAATATTGAAGAGGGACGATACAGCCAGAGAAATGGATTGGGGGAAGAGAGTGAACGTCATCAGAGGTGTAGCTCAAGCCTTGTGCTACATGCACCATGACTGCACACCACCAATAGTTCACGGAGACATAAAAAGCAACAATGTTTTGATAGATTCTGAGTTCGAAGCTCGAGTTTCAGACTTTGGCCTCGCGAGGCTTTTGATGCAGGACTCGTCCAATTGGACTGCAGTTGCGGGCACGTATGGGTATATTGCACCGGGTAAGTAAAAGTGTTTGATTCTGTAAATGGTGTAATTCAATGGACACTGATTTTGGTTTTTGTTTTGTCTGGTGTTGAAGAGCTGGCTTTCACAACGAAGGTAACAGAGAAATGTGATGTGTATAGCTTTGGCGTGCTGGCGTTGGAGGTGATCAAGGGAACGCATCCTGGCGAATCCATCTCAGCTCTGTCATCTGTTTCATCCGAGGAAGATCACATAGATGGTGTATTGAACCAACGCCTTCCCGCTCCAGGTCCTCGCGAGAAAGAGGAACTGGCAAGAATCATCAAGGTCGCAACTTGTTGCATTAATGGCGATCCACAATCAAGGCCAAGCTGCTCACCATTTCCCACATGTTATGACCAGTGAACAACAAAGAATCATTAAGCTCATGACACTGAATTTGTAATTCCTATACATATTGCTTGAATAATTTTACAAGAATGTATTGCATTTATGAATGCAATGGAGAAAAGACCAGCTTTTTATTTTCTGCTTTACAATCAATTTACTTGGAAGCTGCTTCCAGTTTTGTGTTTCAAGTTACAAATCAAGCAAAGAAAGACAATTTGGAAATACATGAAATTGTATTGTAAAGTATTATTTTTGCTACTTATTTGACTTGGTCGGATCTTTCTTCTCCTTTTTCTTCTTATGATCTTCTAAATCTTCATCGTCTGAACTGGAGCTGTAAGGAGGAGAATCAATTTGATCTTCTTCTTCATCTTTCTCATCTGCATCGGAATCGGAAGGAGGAGATGGATCTAAACGAGCAGCATCCATGGCCCACTGAATAAGCTTTTCCACCTCGTCCTCGTCGTCATCATCTTCACGGACATCGAACGGCTTATTTGGAGCAGCCTCCCCTTGAAGAACTGGCGGCGAAGAAGTTGTAATGGAGGATTTGAGAGCAGCAAATCTAGCAGAGAGATCGTCGCCGAGAACAGCTTTCAAGTCGGAGGCGGCGTGGATATCCTTCTTCGGTTTCAGATCTTGTGGAATCGACGATGAAGAGGAAGGCTGAGATTTGAGGGCTTGGAATCGACGATGAAGATCGGGATGGAGATTAGAGGAAGCACCAACACGAGACGCGTGGGAATCGACAGACATCTTGAGAATCAGTTCATCGTGTGCCGATTGCAGCAGCATCTCCACCTCGTCGACGACGTCGTTTTTGCCACTCTTTCCTGCTCCGGTCTTCTTCATCTTCTTCGTCGAAACTGAAACGGCCTCGACTCGAACTCCATTTATTGCACTGATCTCCAGCTGATACCTCATATTGGGCCCAAGCCCAAGCCCAAGCCCAATGATTTATGGTGTTGTATTGGAGGAACTATTGGCTATGGAGCCTAGGTTTCTGTTTGTGTTTGAATAGTGTACATGACTACATGTACTTCACTTCTAACCTTTTGGGCATACAATACAGTGAACGAACAGTTAAGAAGTGAACGGCAACACCATCACCATCCAACTAAACGCTGCCGTTGTGCCTCTCTGTGTGTCTGAGCGAGCGCCAATTTTGCAGCAATGTTTTACAGTAACGGCTACCATCAGCAGCAGCAAGAGCAGCAACAGGGGGAAGGACGACCCGGGACGACGACTCACCGGGAGAGGGGCCGCCGCGGGAGTCGGGGTTCTAGGTTTCGTGACGGCGGAGCTTCAGCTTCTGGTCGTGTTAGGGTTTCTGGTTCCGAGCCACATCAGAGCGACCAGAGTCCAGCCGCGGCCGGAGCCGCTCCTCCTTGTACGGACTTCGATATGGCTTATTTTCACTCTTATGCTCACGTCGGCATTCACGAAGAGATGATCAAGGTCCGCATTCCTTGTTTCCAACTGAGAAAAGTGTTCTTTGTTCTTCTCATTTGTCTTAGAAATGATGCTGCTTGTAGTGATTTAATGTGCCATTAGCTTGATATTTAGTTTAAGTAGTATTTTTTCTACCTTCTTTCTTATGTTGTATAACTAGATCTTACATGTGTTAATCAGAGGTTGTCCAATGGCTAATCTTGACTCCCTGAACATTTTGCTGGGAAAGCTAGTAGATCACTTCTTAGAGTCATTATCCCATTTAGATAGACACTTAGGTGGCATTTGAGTTTAATTTATTTGGAGAGGGAATTGGAGTGAGATTCTCATTCCAAAGTCATTCTCATGAGCAAAAAGTCTAAACTCAAATCATCCCCATTCCAATTCTTGAACAAAATTTATAATCCAAACACTACCTTAATACTAATTCAAGTCAATTATGGCATTATATGAAGAAAGGACATTGCAACCACAATATTTTCTGAACTGAAAAATGAGTTTTTTTTTTTGTTTTTGTTGTTGTTGTTGTTGTTGTAGTACTGATTGAATTAAACTTAAAGTTGAGGTATAAGGTTTAATGTAAGAAATAAAGCTTAATGATGGGCTGGTTATTTGTAGACTGTAGTTCAGAGCAGTTCTGGAGGGGAGGCAGAGCATCCTTAAGGATAAAATGAAGATACATCTTATAAAATGGTGTGTGGCCATGCTCAACTTAACCGTATAAGAAGGAAGTTCGAAGGTTATTAGGAAAATTTGCTTGCTAGTTTACAGTGATTTCTATTGTATATTTCTTTATTTTCAGTAGCTTTAGTACATATTATCTCTTCTTCAAAAGCAACTTGTCTGATTATGGACCTGGCCTTTGAATGTATGTTTTTTTTGGTTAATGAATTTAAAAATTCTATCGTTTGGGACTGGACTATTGTGTGCTTATCATTTTCTATTTGTGCTTATCTTTTCCAGGATCGTGTCCGAACTGAAACTTATAGAGCTGCAATCATGCAACATCAGAGTTCCATTGCTGGAAAAGTAATATTACAATTCTTATAATTTAAGTTCTGATTTCACCTGTTCATTTATATTTAATAACTTGTTTTAGGAAATATACTGAGAACAATCATACTAGACACAAAACTAATGTTCAATTCTATCACAAGAGTTTGCTAAGAGATTTAATGATTGATATCATACATATTTTATATATATATATATATATATATATATATATATACAGATGATTATGCACATTATACACATGAATGTGAACACTACCATGGAAAATTAATACTTGACTGGAATTGTAATGCTTTTCAGTTTGAACAATTTGTTGGGCAGACAATTGCCATATAATTTGTTTCTTTTTATCATTATGTGTTATTACTCTTGCAGGTTGTAGTGGATGTTGGCTGTGGCACAGGCATACTTTCTATATTTTGTGCTCAGGCTGGTGCTAAGCGGGTAAGAAGTCTTGCAGTTACTGCAAACACTCTATATTCTTACATGTATAATCATTTGTCAATATTTTGATTGGGCCTGCAGTTATTTAGGATTAAGATGAAGTTTCACGTGTTTAGTACCCATCTTAATGGCTAGAAAATGGAATACTTGGAAAGGTGCTCAGAAAATGACGATTTTATTATATTATTTCTAAATATGAATAATAGTCTCTTAGCTCTCTCCCTCTCTCTCTCTCTCTCTCTCTCTCAAATATGAAATATGACTCCATGCACAGTATATCCATATGTGCCCCATTAACTTTGAACAACAAGATATCCAAGTTATGCAGAAATTATAATTTTGAAGGCCTGTAAATTGTGACGTGCTTGAAAACAACTAGCTAACATTCTGATAAATGTAGAAATTATGTTAAAAAGTGCCATTTCTTGTTTATATTCATATATGCCTTCAGTTATTAGTAAACTTATGGATGAAGAAGAAAGTGTTGGATTTTGCTTCATTGAGTGGTTGGTACGAGTATTTCTTGGGATTCTTGTTTGGCAGAGAACAGCTGGAATATATATTATTTTTTCAATGCATTTAAGATCTATGTCTTTGACTTCACCATTAAATATTATGTAGATGCATGTAACATAGTCAAAAGGAATTTGTGTTGCCAGGTATACGCAGTGGATGCTAGTGATATTGCAGTGCAGGTACTTTGTTACTGTAATATTCATTGTTTTTTTCACCAATATACTATATCCATGTATAGACAATACAGATAGTGCAAAATGTTTTATTATTTCATGCATATCATTAAATGACTGCATATTGAGAACAATAGCCTTTTAGTTTCACTGTTAAATTTTCATTGATCACCTAATATCTTGAGCTCCGGGCCCTTGCACTTTCATCCAACATCAACAATCCTTTTAATTTCTTGCACCTTCCAGTACACGGCCTTACCCCTACTTTTTTTTGGAAGGTTACACTCAAACTCGTGACTTCAAGCTTATAAGGTAGAAACCTTACCTATCTCCCAGTCTCACCCTCAAGCTTTAAGGTTGACTTTTTTTTAAACAGACGAGGCAAAGGTGTTTGGTTGCCAAAAAACAACTTAGTTTCATCTCTATTTGTGAAAATGTTAATGAAATTGGGCTCTCTTTGAAAATGATAATGAAGTAAATATTCTATTGTATCAATACTTTTCCCCTCCTTTATACCGATGAATGAAGTAGGCAATACTAAATATTGTCTTTGAACCACCAAAGTTGTTGGTTGAGTTGATAACTTGAAATACAGTTTATAACCCTTTTTTTCAAATAGAGTTTCAGATTTGTGTTGGATTGATGTTTCTTTCTTTGCAAGCAGGCAAAGGAAGTTGTCAAAGCAAATAATTTGGCTGACAAGGTCATTGTACTGCATGGACGAGTAGAGGTAGACTCTTCTGGAAAATCTTATATTTTTCCTATGCTCTGAAAAGCTTTGCTGGAGTTTGGGTCTTCAATTTATTTGGCTGCTCTGCATCACACACACACACACACACACACACATCTGGCGGGCATCCTTAATTTGCATATGATGTATGAAAGATGAAAGAACCTATCTCAACCTATGTGATTGATAAGACTTAGATGAACACAGAGTTAACATAAAGGGAGCAGAAAACCATTGTCAGTATCATTTTGGGTTTCTTATTCACAGATTTACTCCCATGTTGTGTTGTGCAATCCTTGGCCTGCCATTTTGCAAGTTTTAGCCATTTTAAGGTTCCTTTTGGAGTCCTTAGATTGATTAATAGTCTTGGGGTGTGCAGGTGTTTCACCTTGGTTTTACAGCAGGGTACATGTTTTTGTGTGTGTGTGTGTGTGTGTGTGTGTGCATAGTAGATAAATTTCCCAAGGTGTGAGTTAATGCTTTTTTATCTATAAAAAGCTGTTCTTTAGGTGCGACCCTAAACCATTCAATGTCTGCTAAAGCTTTTGTTCTAGAGGATCTTGAATAATGAGATCTTTTGGAGTGCAAATTAACTGATATATATGCATTTAGATTCTTTCGCCTATTCCATCTTACTGATCCATTGATGCGAATCAGCAAATATTTAATGACTATGAGTCCCTTTTATGTCCATTTCTGCAGGATGTAGAAATTGATGAAGAAGTTGATGTTATAATATCTGAGTGGATGGGTTACATGCTTCTGTATGAGGTAATTACTAAACTTTGTAGTGATGATTGTGTATTGAGTTTTTATTAGAATTTGTTGAATAAGTGCACATGCATTATGAGATTTGTGCTCTCTGCCACCTCTTCCAAAGTAGCTTCATTTTTTCTATTTTCTGTAATGATAGTGTGCATCGCTTCTTATGTAGAGTATGCTGGGAAGCGTCATTACTGCTAGAGATAGGTGGCTAAAACCTGGAGGTCTTATTCTTCCTTCTAATGCAACGGTATATCGTATATCTTCTGTTGAGAAACTTTTGTTTTGGTTTCTTCCTTGTCCTTTAGAATAACACATGTTTTCCTTCTTACACGGGTGGCAACTGTTCATGAAGTTATTGCAAGTAAAACGACGCTCATTTTCAATTTATATACACTGCAGTTGTACATGGCACCTGTTACACACCCTGATAGATACAGCGAAAGCATTGATTTCTGGCGCAATGTTTATGGGATTGATAGTGAGTACCTATGATATTGTTAAATGATATGAAGCTATATTACATGTTTAAAGTTCTGCATGTTTGGTGATTATCATATGAAAATTATTGTGCAGTTTCAATTTATATGGTCTTTTTGCTGTTATATAACATCAAACTGATAAACATGTGACACAGCTGGTAACCCTATACTAGTGGTTCGGTCTTGTTTTGAGAATTGTACAAACTACAAACTTAACAGTCTAGTTGAGGAGAGGGAATAATCATCAGGGAAATTTGTCTTTTGTGTCATTATGGTTTGGTGGGTGGGTTCTCGTTGAAGGTGAATATGTTTTAGACAAACACAATTTCAGGACATTATCATTTCTGCTCAAAAGCAATTGATTTTAATCTAATTTATCTCTTGTGATGGAGATTGTGGTTTTTAGGGCTATGCTCTACAATTTTTGCTTCCTTCTTCTTTAGATTTTCTTTTTCACTGGAATGGGGTGAAATGTGCGGAGTTGTCCCTCGGGTACCTTTCATATTGTCATCCGTACAAGATAGTTGTATGGTATTCAAAAACCAGGATGGTAAACCTATATGAAAATTGATGATGATCAAGTGTATAATCTTTTAGGCAAGGCTGGTTTTGATATTGAATACTTAGTATAGTTTATGATTTACTTGTTCCTTGAGCTATTCTTTCATTATTGGTTCATAATTTATAGCTACACTTGAATTTAAAATTGTGAATTTTCTGTTGGCTGCAGTGTCTGCCATGTTGCCATTAGCAAAACAGTGCGCATTTGAAGAACCATGTGTAGAAACAATAACTGGTGAGAACATTTTGACATGGCCCCATGTGGTGAGTCTTCTCTTTTTATTCCAAAGTATTCCTGTGTTTCACTTTTTTTATGTATATCTTAGAAATATGCTTCTTTTTGTTGGGGCAAGTTTGCTGTCTGAAATATAGATTTGAAGGGACTATTATATTAAGCAAAAATATATCAAAATATTTGAAAGTCAAAGAACAAACTCCATCCGTTCCAAAACGAGTGTCCACTTTCTCATGTTCTAAAAAGTTGGAATCTAACTAATTCAATTTAGGGATATTGATGGTAATTCATGCATAACTAGCTAACAAAAGAGGTAAGTTGACAATCATGGGACAAGTGTAGTAATTTATTTTTTTACTGGTTTTTTTTTATAGGAAGAATGAGGGCAGTGAAACTTCCTATCAATTTCACTTGTCTAGACCCTAAGTATTCTTCAGTAATGCATTCAACTACCCATGAGTAATGTATGTTTATGAAATTTGTTTGCATTGATAAGCGTACCTTGTGTTTCTCAACTACCCATGAATTAGGAACTCTATTAAGTAAATCTGTCTCTTTTCTTTTTTAGCAGTGTTTTAACCATTGTTAACACACAGCATCTAGTGAGCAATTTTAAAAATCTAGATCAATTTGATTCCTATGTTTGGGATGATAGTCTTTTTTTCTCAATAGCTGTGTCAACCATGCTCATTCAGTATGGAAAATCTCATGTTTTGATTTGTTTGCATGGATGAGTATATACCTGCATTGTATATACATGTCAGTTTTCATAAATTACCAGACTACTTCACAATATCACCGTGTAACCTCTTCCAGCAATCTTGCCTCTAGCTTGTGTGTCAGATGCCCTTATAAAATTTGATCTGATAAATGTTCTAGAACTGTTGTGCACATTTATCTTATTAGAATGATGTGTATGGAGTTGAACAATTGATTGTTGACTTCTCTCAGGCAAAGCATGTGGACTGCTACACAATTACAGTCCGTGAGCTAGAATCTGTTACAACAAGATACAAGTTCCAGTCTATGATGCGAGGTAGCCTCTGCGTGTGTGCGTGTGTTGGTGCTGTTATTATTATCTTTTTGCTCCCATCTTTATGGTATCACTCTCTTCTTGATTACCAGCTCCACTGCATGGATTTGCGTTTTGGTTTGATGTTGAGTTCAGTGCACCTGCAATATTTCCTCCCAGCAATCATGCACCGTTTCCAGTTGTCGAGCCATCAAACAATCATTCAATGGATAATAATCAAAAGAAGAAGCGGTCAAATCCCAGCGAAGCACTTACCCTGTCCACTGCCCCTGAGGACCCTCCTACGCATTGGCAACAGGTACCCTACATCCTTTCATGCATTTTTTTTAATCTAAATACAATCCCTTTCGCAATAGTTGAGCTCACAGTCACATGCATTAGTCTACACTACGTGCTTGAGGTTGCTGTGAGTTTAGGTATATATGGTTTCGTGGAAAGCATAACATATAATTAAATGTTTTGCTTCTGTCTGGTGCATCTATGATGTATTGGTATGTAAACCATAAGACTGACGTTCTAGAAGTGTGGGTTAAATTTGATGAGTTGATGTGATCTTTTCATTTGAGTTAAGGATCTGACTTAAGTCAATACCGTCAACCAAAATGATATAATTATGCCAACAAAAAAGAAAATACGACATTTTTCAATGTGATAAACGGTGAAAATTCTATTATGGATTTTAGTTTTCTTACCGATTCAATATTGCAGACCTTGATATACTTTTACGACCCAATAGAAGTGGAGCAAGATCAGGTGATAGAAGGCTCCGCAACTCTATCACAAAGTAGAGAAAACCCTCGATTCATGAATATTCACCTTGAGTACACGTAAGTTGCAACCCTTGTTTCAATTGTCTCCGCCACTCAAAAATGTGTACTGACACGACTTCTCTGGCCATTGCAGTTCTGGTGGCCGGTCATTCGTGAAAGAGACGGTAATGCGGTGAGGTGATCATCTGAAAGATTTTTAATATTGATTTCAGTGTAGGACTCTAGATGAGGGTCCTGTACAATTCTTAACCCCAATCCTTTTTATAGATTTCTTCACTCTCTAATGTTCATCAAAAACTGCTAGCCAGTTTTTTTAATTTTATTTTAATTTAAATTCATTTATATTGGATCAACCCATGTTTTTTTTTCTTTTTGCCTTGTCAAAATCCTTAGAGATCTTGACATAATTGATAATGCAGGTTATATTTGTTATAGGATGTTTCTGAATACCAGAGATTATAATATTAAAAGCAAAAAATTTAAAAAAAAAATGAGGGAACTAAAAACAAAATACAGGAAGTGGTAAATTAATTCAATGAAATTAAATGTAAGTGGAGACTTTTTGGAATTTGAAAGTGACACTGTGGCCTCCGTTTGCAATTGGCAACTCTCATTTGGATGCCAATTATGCATTTCTTCATTGAGACTTGATTGAAAGAGTACATGTCAAAAATTCGCAAGGATTTTTCAAACATAAGGAGAATCGTGTTTGTCAGCCTTAGTTGTTTTATTTTTTTTACGAACTCTGCCAAGTATCTTGAAACTGATACCTCAAATTCATTACGTCTTTTCGCCATATTGGATTTCATTCATAGTATGTTGACTATTCTCTGTTTACACTCTTCTCAGGGTGTTGTGTACTTGTGTTCATTTATATAGAAAATGTCATTATCACTAGGACAATTGATGCACATGTTGAATATCTCAAGACAACTTGTTCAACATTAAAAATCTCATAAAAAAATTATATATAGAATTTTTTTGTATACATGCATAACGCTTACTAACTGAGATCTCGATCACATAACAAAGTACACTTTTGGTATAGTAGTCTCACGTTGGTTGTAAACTAGCTCCATGTCCTCTACTGCAACATTTTCTTTCATCTGATGATGTCGACATGTATCGGTGGCTCGTCGGACAATCGCTCCACCTCACTATTGCTCGTAAGTCAATTCATGCATGCATCTTATAGCATAGCGTGTCAAGAAATAATATGAACTGTGGAGTATATTGTTCTTTGTCAAGATAGAGAGTATCATGAGATGAGATGACTAATTGTTTGGTTACGCTGACTCCTATAATTTATGTGTTTCCCAATCTGCATCAGTTTTCACATTATTTGATAATTAAGCTACCATTCACATTTCTTCCAATTATGTTTTTCATGATCTAACTAAACACATTAAACTGATTAGTTGTCACTTCGTTCAGGAACAACTGCAAAAGTTTATTCTCGTTTTAAGATCTATATATCTTCAGCAAATGTCAACTAACAAATATATATCCAGTGTTAATGTTTTCATGATCTCTTTCAAGATCTCTGTCCATCTCTAGTCAACTTGAAAGGACTATTGTATATGATTACTGGATTTCATGCAATCTCATTAAGCAATTTTATGGTAATAATACCTAACACCCTCTAATTAATAATTAATTAAGCAACTTTATGGATGCTCATATTGGCTAAGTGGTAACAATGCTTCAATTATTGGAATGTGGTGCATATATCATAATATATGCCTTTATAATAATAATATTTTTATATTATCTTAATTATTTTATCCTACTTGTTTGTTTGTTCAACACGTATCAATTTTTTAAAATCTTAAAACTAAAATTATTGGAGTTGGATGTGTTTCAATTCTCAAATAGTAAATTTTGTTCCATTTCTTCAATTGAGGTTAGCCTTACATTTGGGTTTTTATCAAATTGAAAAGTTGGGCCTTCATATTTTTAATAAAGTGCAAACTTAGGAATTAACTAAAAATGTTATATTCTTATGGAGTATTCTTTATATATTTAATTAAAAATCAAATCAAATTAACTTGTGATGTCTCTATATATGTTACATTGTTGCTAATTTGAATTTTTTTTATAATTTTTTTTTATATTCCATGGTTTATATTATTAATTAACATGCAACATATATATGTATATAACTTGTGATGTCTCTATATATACCCACTACACAAGTCATTTTCTCAAATTTCATATCTTATCACATGCATTATTTTTTTTGTATAGAATTAAAAGTTTTTTGAAGTTGGGTTGGTTGGTCTTTGTCGTATTTCTTTTTCTTTCTTATCAGAAGAGCATTAACAAATGCATGATTAATTTGAATAATATGAATTTAATTGTTAGTCTAGATTTGTATCTTAATCTTATTTGTCACATTCTTCATTGTTTATTCACATAAAACCAAACCATTTTATTTTACAAAATATATATTACACAACTACTACAATTCAAATTACAATTCATTAAGTGGAGGCATGCATTATAAGACGTTCTTTTTATTCATTTTGAACTTTTTTTTAATGTTATGGAACAATAATTATTCATTTGGTTTTGAATTGCTGTCTATTATTTTTCAATTTGATTTTCATATTATTCATATGGTTCCAACTTGATCACACAATTAACATTTTGTTCCAAATTTCAATGGTTAATTAGATTCATATTGATACTTTCAAATTAGATTGATGAGACAATTTTTTTAATGACGTCACACTCACATGACATTTAGATAAGATTTACTTGTGTATGAAACTAATTTGAAACAATAATGTATAATTGAGAGACGTGGTCGTCACACAAATTTTGTATAATTTAGCCCCTTATTAATTATGTAATTTTGTTCCAAAATTGTTTCTCATTAGTAAATTTACCCACAAAATATTTTCTTGTAGTTAGAGACTAAATTGAAACAATATTTTTATTTAGAGACTAAATTATAATAAAAATTAAATAATGTAGCAATATAAAACAAAATAGAACATTTCAAATCAATGATCTCAACCGCCATTATAGTAGTTAATTGGTGATTATATTATTGAATATCAGATGAAATGAAAACAATAATCTTAACTTTTAGACTAATTAATCTTCCACTGATTAAGAGGAAAAGGTACTTATATTATATGGTATATATATATATATATAGGTAGTGTATGGTCCTAACTCTAGCTAGCTAACTTTATTTTAGTACTATGCATGTTTGGTGTTTAATGCTTAATAATATTAGATTGTGTTTTGGAACGTGAATTTGATTTTAAATTCGTTATTTGAAATTTTATATTTGAAATATTATATTTCAAATACAAATATAATGTTTAAAAAAAGATAGAATTTCAAATGACAAAATATGAGCTGTCATTTGAAATCTCATATTCTAGTCATGTTTTGAATGACATTTGATTTCACTCAAATTTAAATTCAAATTCTTAAAGTTCTCAAACACCTCATTTGACTCAAATTCAACATTTCAAATCAAATGAGATTTCTCAAACACACCATCTTATTTTCATATATAATTGAAAAAGAGTAGGTAATGCTTATGCAACATTCAACCAAGAAATGAAAGAAACCTAACTTTATGCATTTTTTGTTGCAAAATTAATTATTTCGATAATTGTCTATAAATATCTTAAAAGTTATTGCAATTTTGATCAATAGTCTGTCTTTGTCATCGTGTTGCAATGAATCAAATGGTTAGTGAGGTGCCTGTTTTGACTCGGTTAACTTTAGCACGTTAGAGTGTTTCATTAGTTTGTTCGTGTGTTCACGAAATTGTCTTGCAAGCGTCATAAGTTTGGAATATTGGAAATGAAATTGAAGGCTTGAGCCTTTGAGGATGTAGATAGAGGCTTGGATCATTTGCTCTTGGTTCTTGGAGTATGCACAAGGATAACACACAGTTAAACATAAACTTGGAAGTGTAGACGAGAAAAAAGCTCAGACACGTACGATAGTAAGAATCTCAACCGGAAGAATCTGAATCTAAACTAGACAATGCTAGGAATGACTATAGTGAGTGTTTCTAAATTAAGAGAGAAAGTCTTATGTAAATTGTGGATCATCTTCTCTTATCAAAGAGATGGATATTTATACTTACAATCATTCTTGTCACGTGTCATCGTGTGGTTGTTTTGTGGTGATGCGGAGTTTTCTTCATGTTGGAGTTCTAGTATTCTAGATTTCTAGGTGCACCAACAATAATGAGCGTGGATGAGCTGCAGATCTCCAGTATGCGCTTCAAGCATTGCGGGAAGGAAATGAGTCCCTAAGAGGCTATATCCCTTTAAATAGCGTCTTAGTGTCCAAGTATAAGTTGAGACATTGTGGGGGTGGACTAGTGAGGCGAGGAGGCTTAGAGCCAACGAGACGAGGACATTGGTGATAACCTGGTGTCATCACCAATGAGGCGTGGTGCCTAAAAGGTCATTGTGGAAGCTATATGTTGTGCTCCTTCTTTACGACTTAGGAGCTCCGTGTGGGAGTTAATTGTTGTGGTCTTCCTCGCAGGATATGATTCTTACCGAGCAAGCTCTTAAGTCTTAATGTGATGATGTTGGGAGAAACATGGATGCACACATACATACATCAATATCATGGCCATCATCACAACATGCATGCTTTATTTGGTGCTTCTATACTTTCATAATACTCTACATGCTCTTTCTTTACTCTCTTTTTTGCTTCTACACTTTAAAGGTTTACGATCAATTGTATACATTAATTAGTTAACCCTAAAAACAAAATCTAATTAATTCAGAGTTTAATCAAAAGAAAAAACACTAATTGATGCTTATATAATTATACATGGATGCACGTACGTAACTTCTAAATGTGAATAAACAAATATGTGTCATGTATTATATAAATATAATATGTACTTTATGAAAAGGCTACATGTAATTATTAGAGAATTGGTGTTGCTCAAAGTAAGAATTTAAAATATTCATAGTTAACTATTTGATGGAAAGAGAATAAAGAAAAATAAACGTTTTGTTGGCTTAAAGGAAAAATACTTTTGGATAATGGAAAACAAGACTTGAAATTAAGTCAAAATACTATATATTTACCCAACAAAGGCAAGATAAATATAATATCACCAATATCGTACTGCTTAATGAGATGAGTTTTTCAAAATTTCACTTTTGGTGGGGGCAAAAAAATATTGTCACCAATAAATATATAAAAGTTGGGGTTAGAAATGGTAACATACCTAATATTGATGAAAATATGGACTCATGATTTTTAGTGACAGCATTTCAGTCATCAAAAGTATACTTTTGTGACAAACTAGTTCCAGTCATGCACTGGTGACAAAATTTTTGGTTACAACAAATATTGACTTTTAGTGACAAAATGCGAGTTTAAGCGACAGAAATGGCTGTCGCGGAAAGTGAAATTTCTTTTAATTTTTGTCACAAAACTTGCTCCATATATATATATA
>JAYMTA010000851.1:0-23658 GCA_036897625.1 Pelargonium cotyledonis
CGACGGGACGGCGGTTCTTGGTGGGCGCGGCGGGAGTGTGGTTGTTGGCGGGGGAGGGATCGAAAGTGGAGGAGGCGCATGAAATGGCGAGGTGGCGCGTGGGTTTGGGGCTCGCGAGAAATGGGTTTGATTTGGGGGCGAAAGAGGACGATAGAGGATGGAGCAAGGAGGATGTAGCCATGGCGGCGGATTTGAGAATTTGGTTATTGCAGAGGTTGTAGTGTTCTGAAGTGAATAGAGAAGGTCATGGGTATTGTGTGATGATTTGATTGGGGCCCACCTATATTGCACACGTGTGCAAATGTCCAGCCGCCGCAATATGCAGAAAGACGAATGTGCTAGGGCTAGCAACAATGATGTGTAGAGATAGGCTCTAAATTTGGGTTGCCACAGATTGGATTGGGTTGGGTTGGGTTTGGGTTTGGGATTGGGTTGGGCCCTACGAATGGTTCACCGAATCATATGACCTGTATGTAAAACCTTGTTTGTTAACGTTATCAGCAAATGAATAGAATATTCTATTTTGGTACCTTAACTGTACATGTTCTTTTTTATCAGCAATGAGATATTATACTCGAAATAATAATGTTTCACACTTCTTAAATGGAGCATTACCTTAAACCCCACCCTCACAAATTCCACCTCATACCGTCGACAAGAAAACTCGAACTTGAGACCTTAGATGTTTTAACCACTTGACTAAACATGTCTTGGTCCTTAACTAACTGTATTTGTTGTTCACTTTCGAGAAGATAAAAAATTATACATGTTTTTTTTTATAAGCAACGGGACATCATACTCGAAATATCAATATTTCTCACTCCTCTAAGAAAGCGTCACCCTAAACCCCATATTGTCAACAAGGAGGCTCAAACTCGAGACCTTATAAGAAATTCAAAGTGTTTTAACCAACGTGTTGTTCAAAATTGGTGTCTAATTTATTTTTTTATACTCAAATTATTTATATCGTTCTAATTTGGCACATGAAATAGACATATTGTTCCAAATTTGTATCTGATTTAGTTTTTGTTTCAAATGGTATCATTTTCATGTAAATATACATATTGTATATTTCATTTTTTCTAGTAAAAAATCTGATTACGGATATAAAAACAATGTTACTTTTGTAGCACGTTTGCTTATAGTTTAAGAAGTGTCGCACTACAATGTCGTATTGTGTTTTTGTATTTATCGTCTTCTTTGATTGAAAGATTATGCTCTTTCATTGGAAAGTACTATCAAGTTGCCTCCAGGTGATGTCTTGGCTATGGCCAAGGGTGGAGGTGGGGGTCGTGTGTCCATGGTGTTTGGAGGAAATCAAAACTTGCAACCACCTACCGAGCACTCTTCTTGAAGTTTGGCGGAGTTTGATAGTGGATACTTTTATCTCAAATTGGCAGAATTATCGTGAGATTAATGACTTGATACACGATGTTTGGTATAATTTGCTTGAGTACATTGTGTTAACTAATATTATCGTGAGGTAGTTTAACAATTTGATGCACAATTTTTGTCTATTTGTTGATAGAAACTATTTGTCGTAGTCGTCCATAAGTTTTAAGATCTAACACTTCATTTCCTTTCAATTTATGTAATTTAAATATGGTGCACAACAATCTAAGTATCCAAACAAAATTATTTACAATTTCTCGTTCAGATTCATCAATTCTAGATAATTGTAACAAGGTGCACAATAATTGAAGCATCCAAATGAAATTGTTTACTATTTCTCCTTTAGATTTAAATCAATCTCATACGATACACAAGGTTCTAAAATAAAATGACCGATGCTCAAAATACAACATGTGTTAAGTAAAGACCAATGCATAGCGATGAAATTCATCTTTGATGTGACAGTGAGAATCTCACGTAATATGAAGAGACTACTGTAGTAATGAAAAAGGAATTAAACCTATCTAAATAGTTAGGTTAAAGGCACCGATGATACTCAAATTTTGAGCTGAAACCCCATTTAATACATAAAGTTTAATTATACCAAATTTAATACATAAACTTTGATTTTGAACTCAATTTAGTACCCGAACTCAATTTAGTACCCGCCGTCTACTCCGTTGAAGGCAAATGATCAATCTCATGTCATTTTGATGTCAATGAAATAATTAATGGTAGAAGAAATAAGTGGACCTCAACAAACTAACCACAACCATTCATTGCTTTAACATGATAAAACTTAAAACAAACAGTTAGGTTAGGTGATACTAATTGTTAAGGAATACAAAACAGTGCACTAAATGCCAGAGAAACCTTGTAGTGTAGTTGGAGACATGCATGTTCATCAAACTCAACCTTCAACCCCATTCATTTTAGCTTTAGCAGAAAATAAGAAGAACAAGGAATTAAATTTGCATAAAAAATTTCAAAATGTTCTAATTAATTTTTTATTATTAATAATTCAAGCACAACACTTATTTTGAAATCAGAATTAAATTAAAATAGAACACTAATCATTGTTATAATTAATGAGCACAAGTAAAATGTCACTGTACTCAAATGAATTCTTTATCACAAAGTTAGGCCAAAAAATCTAAGACTTATCTTATTGGTGCACGGTACTATGAAATGAAAACAACTAAGTTGATGTCTCGCTTGATTTGATCAGATTGTCTAGAGACGGATGCAGAGATTTTATTTTTGTGTGGGTAAATAACATAAATAAAAATTTTATTCAACAATTCGGGTATCATTTAAACAAAATTGTGGAGACAAAAGTTGAATTTTTATCAAATAACATACATAAATTCAAAAAAATTAGAAAAAAACTATTTTAAGAACACAAAAATTAGCGAGGACAACTGCCCCCAAATGCTCCTTACTGCATTCGTCACTGATGTTGTCATGCTAAAATGTGTTTGTTAAAACTGTTTTTGACTTTTAAAGTGAAATTGAGCTATCTAAAGTTCATATATTAAAATGATATGTTTTAGATATTATCTAACATGGATGATCAGATCATTTGGGAGGCATTAATCACAGTTGTCTGCTACAGAAATGCGGGGCAATTTAGGAATTTCAGCACTGCACATGTTCTCGTCGTGTCATAATTGTTCTCATATTCCATATTTCCATTCCCGTAAAATAATTGCCTCCATCAGAAACGTAACTACGTTACTTTTTGAAATTGTTGGATTCATTATTTGTGTCTGATCTGGCAGTAGGACGATAACGCGGTCTCAGCGTCTCACACGCAAGACAGCCCCTCCCAAGTATTTAGCTAAATAAATAGTACGCGCCAGCAACATAGTGGCGCATGTCTCATTGTAATGTCCCCAAAATTGTTGCATACCCTACAGTACATAGAGATTGTTCTCCTGTAATTACCGTTTTACCCCTCCCCAACAGTTCTTTTTATTAAATTTGATTTTAAAATCCAGATCTTATTGTCTATTAATCCAATTTGAATTTCTTCGAGATACTCGTAAATAGCACCAAATATTTGTCCAAACGAGATAATAATGCTTAATTACCGGAGGTAGGTATTATTATGTAATGTAATTATCGGTTTTAGTGATAAAAAAAGTAAAAATTACTGTTTATGGAGACCACGATTGGTACACCAGTAAATAATAATAATAATAATAATTATTATTATTATTATTTTACGGTTTAAATTTTGCTTCGTTGGAGAGTATAAAAGCTTCCATTTCCATTACTTTCATTTTCGTTTACACAGACGAAAATTAAACCCCAACTAAAGTCAGGACAGAAAATTGTCCTTGTCTTGTTATATCCATATTCTTCTTCTTCCTCCTCCAGCTACAGTTCAGACCCCGCCTCTTTGTTTCCGTCGAATTTTTCGCCGGAAAATCCAGAGCTGCGGCCGATCTGACTCACCGAGCTCCGGAGCACCTCGACTCGAATGAGTTAGACCAGGAGATCGGCCTTAGCACATCCAATGGTAACTTGGAGTGATCGCATCGGATTTTCTGTTTCCTTCTCCTTGCTTGATTGCTCATTTGCTTGGTTTCTTTGACTGCTTGTTGCTCAGTTTTTTTGGTTTTGTACTTTGCTTTCATGATTGAGACGGATTCTGGAGTTCAGAGTTCAAACTTATTATTTGAGTTTTCCTTCTTGATTCTTTTTAATTTGATGCGATGTTTAGCTGAGTGGAAGATTGGAAATGCATATAGGTTGGATTTGCATTTCTGAATGCTAGGCTGGCGTAGGGAGACAACGCATTATGATGTGGAAACAGACACAGTTTAGTTCAATTGTACCTTAGAAAATGCCGAATGAGATCAAATCACGAGTGCAAGTTTCATGGTTATTCCGTTACTTCTGTCAGGCCTGATAATTCAAGTGGTGTGATATTTTGATATGTCTTTTTATTATACATTTACTCCGGATTTTCTTAATTAGGTTCAAGACCATAATAAGTCCATTTGAATTAGATACCAAGGTGAAAAATGATAGATTAGTGGTGATAATTTAGCTTAAATCAAATAGTGAGAAGATTATGACTTAGTGTTGATTTTAGTTCTTCTTATTAGCTTGATTAAAAAAGATATGGCCACTTACTACATTTGCTGAATTTGACTTGGAGACAAGGCAAGGCTAGTCAAAGCTGAGTAAAGGGAAGAAACCGAAGTACATTTATTTTTTGAGTTTGGTGACTGCTTGGAACTGCTTGTGTTCCATATAATTTTTGGTGGAATTGGAATCTAAGAAATTAGACTAAGTAGGATTTCTGCTTCTTTGGATGCATCATATTGTCAGAAACCACCAACTTGAATATGGAAATGTAAGAGCGATGACTTTTGCTCTTACAACAATTTATATAATGTTTCTTCCTTTATGCACTTGTTACACGGATTTAAACATGGAATAATCATTTTTTTAATATGTATAAGTCCTGTTGCATTAAATTTGTATTTTCTTCCCTTTGTGCCTATTGCTTCATTATACTTCTCCAATCAAATATGTAAAAGAGTTAAATAGTCAATCCTATTTCCTGCAGAGGGTGTCATCATTGGTAAAATAACTAGCTACATATTAGGGATTTATTATCCAAAATCAGTTCCCATTCTTTTTTAAAATAATTGTATTCTGTTTTTTTGCCACATGTTTCTTAAAAATCCATTGCAATATGGTTTTAACTGCACATTTGTTTGGCACATCAATATTGTAAGTATATGTTTTTATGGTTGAAGACGAGAGTTCTCACATTGCACTCTTTTGATAACTTATTTTTTTATTCCCTTTTCTTTGAAGCCTATACAATATGGAGCATTTGTAAATGTTTTTCATAATAAATAACATGCATTTTATCTTCTAATTTATGGTTTTTTGCATATCTGATGTATTCATTTGTTTGCAGGCTCTCCCAATTAACATTATTGTAGGTTCTCATGTATGGGTTGAAGACCCAAAGTTAGCATGGATTGATGGAGAAGTTTCTCGAATCAGTGGTGAAGAAGTTCATGTTCATACCACAAATGGGAAAACAGTGAGTGAAACTAGCTCATGCTCTTGTGTCTGTATCCCATGAGTGTACCAGCATATCTGACTGACATTTACTCTTTCAATTGAATTCAGCAATCGAATTCTAGTTTATTGGTTTTATGGAAAAATAGATGTAGCAATCTTTATATTGGATTTGTTGTGTATTTTCTTCCATTAGTTATTTATCTCATGTAGAGTTTGCCTATGAAGTTAATTTAGTTACATCAAAGTGGCTTTTCATTGAACTTTACATAATTACATGTCCTTAAGTGTGAGTTTTTATTTTATTTTATTTTATATTTTAAATTCTTTCGTGATTCTAAGCAAAGGAACAACTAATGGCAGGTTGTCACAAAAATCTCAAAAGTGTTTCCCAAAGATTCTGAAGCTCCACCTGGTGGTGTAGATGATATGACAAAGCTTTCTTATTTGCATGAACCTGGAGTTCTGCAGAACTTAGCTATGAGATATGAGCTTAATGAAATCTATGTAAGCTTCTTAATTTTTTCATTTTTATAATCTTATATAATGAGTCGGTTTTATATTAAGTTAGCATATAACCTTATGGTTTTATTCATTGTCTTCCTCAGACATATACTGGAAATATTCTGATCGCAATAAACCCATTTCAAAGATTACCACATTTATATGATACTCACATGATGCAACAATACAAAGGAGCTGCATTTGGAGAACTAAGCCCTCATGTTTTTGCAGTTGCAGATGTCGCATACAGGTAAATTCCATTTGTGCCTTGATATGTTGCACACTTTCTCTCATCATCTTCTTACAGGATTTTACATGAATTTGAAATAGAGCAATGATCAATGAGGGTAAGAGCAACTCAATTCTGGTAAGTGGAGAAAGTGGTGCTGGCAAGACTGAGACAACGAAAATGCTCATGCGTTACCTTGCATACATGGGTGGTAGATCTGGAGTAGAAGGTCGGACTGTTGAACAACAAGTTCTAGAAGTAAGATGAATCTCTCTCTCTCTCTCTCTCTCTCTCTCTCTCTCTCTCATATTATCTCAAACTGTTGCTCTTACAAATATAGTTGTATTTTTTATAGCTGAAGCCTGAATTTTTTTCCTGGCTGTTTACAGTCCAATCCAGTTCTTGAAGCTTTTGGCAATGCTAAAACTGTTAGGAATAATAACTCAAGGTTAGTATTTGTTCGATATGGCCTTTGCTAAGACCTGTGTTTTTGTGCAATCTAGGGCTGTGGTGGGAAAAAGAGATAGGTTCTTGGCTGACCAGTATAATGACCGTATGAGATTATGAAAGATCTCAAAATTCAGCCCCTTGTCAATTATTTGTTGAAATCATATTGTAAAATACCATTGGTGGTAAACCAGATGGGCCATGGGCTGCTTGTCTGTCGAGTTCACATAACTTTTCAAATCGGTCCAAGTTCTTATCAATAAGTTTTCTTCAGCCTACAATTTATTATTTTTATGGTTTGGGGGTTTTGATTTTATGAGTTAGTTCAAGCAGCTTATTTTACTCTCTTTGTTTCAATCTTGGTACCACAATGCAGTCGTTTTGGTAAATTTGTAGAGATCCAATTCGACAAGAATGGGAGGATATCTGGGGCTGCTATAAGAACTTACTTGCTCGAGAGATCTCGTGTCTGCCAAATTTCAGATCCTGAAAGAAACTATCATTGCTTTTACCTTGTTTGTGCAGCTCCACCTGAGGTAGTTATGCCACATTTTGGTATTGAAAGTAGCATTTTTTTGTGTGCTAATGTTGAGCTAATTAAGAACTGCTTATGTATTTAAATATGACAATGAATTATTGCCTTGGTGTACATTCAGGATAGGGAGAAGTTTAAGCTGGAAAATCCAAAATCGTATCATTACTTAAACCAATCCAACTGCTATGAACTGGATGGAGTTAGTGACGCACAAGAATATTTGGCAACTAGACGGGCTATGGATGTTGTTGGAATCAGTGAGGAAGAGCAGGTTATTCTTCTCAGTAGTTGCAACAAATTCTGTTTGTTTTCCTGTTCTTAATGATAAATTGTTATTTTCAGGATGCAATTTTTAGGGTTGTTGCTGCAATTCTACATATTGGAAATCTTGAATTTGCAAAGGGGGAAGAAATTGACTCTTCTGTAATCAAGGATGAGAAGTCTAGGTTTCATCTTAATACGACAGCTGAGCTCCTAAGGCATGTTTCATAATTTCTTTTTGCATTTGAGATTCACTCTTGTATGCAAGGTCGTTTGTGGGTATCTTATGTATATTCTTTACATTGTCTACAATAGGTGTGATGCCAAGGGCTTGGAAGATGCATTGATTAAGCGTGTAATGGTAACACCAGAAGAGATAATTACAAGAACTCTTGATCCAGTAGCTGCAGTGATTAGCCGGGATGGCCTGGCTAAAACTCTAAATTCTCGCTTGTTTGATTGGTAAAGGAACCTTCTTGTCTCAACTATCAGTTTGCTTATGTCTTTGAACTGAGACATTTTGGAAGCATAACTATCATAATAATTAATTAGTATTAAGATATGCATTTAACCCAGATTACCATGATTTGGATAATATTGATTCAACTTTGTGGGTCTAACGAGCATCCTTAAATTCATACAGGCTTGTCAACAAAATTAACATTTCAATCGGTCAAGATCCAAACTCAAAATCGTTAATTGGAGTTCTTGATATCTATGGTTTTGAGAGTTTCAAGCATAATAGGTAAGCCCTGAACTTTAAATGGTATTTGCAATTTAATATTTAGCCTCCTAGCTGACAATTTTATGTATCAAATAGTTTTGAGCAGTTCTGTATCAATTTTACAAATGAGAAGCTGCAGCAGCATTTCAATCAGGTTACCCAACCTGACTTAGTTATGCATCACATTGTGTTCCATCTGTTTTATGCTTATCAATGTTATCGTTAATGTTATGAATAACTGTGTTTTTGCAGCATGTTTTTAAAATGGAACAAGAAGAATACACAAAAGAAGAAATTAATTGGAGCTACATTGAGTTTGTTGACAACCAAGATGTGTTGGATCTGATTGAGAAGGTTTTTCTTGCTGCTGCTATATATTTTTAAATTATTTTTGTAATACTAACTATTCAGTGAGTATTGTATGCTTTGTGATCATCCCACTTGCAGCCCAATGCAGTACTTTATCATCACTGGGGCATTTTTTCATTTATGAGCAATTCCATTTCCATATTCCAACTAACCTCTTTTTTTTTCTTTTTTTTTTCCCAGAAACCTGGAGGAATTATTGCACTTCTGGATGAAGCCTGGTATGAGCAAGCACTTAGCTTTGCCTTTTCCCTTATTCCTCAGTATTAGAGCATATGAATTTGTACTTTTATTGGATGTTTAGAATTATATCCAGTCACATTTTCATACTTGTGTTGTGGCATCCTGCAAACATACAAATATTTTCTCTTGCCCACACTCATTGTTTATTTGGTTTCTAAACAGTATGTTTCCTAAGTCCACACATGAAACATTTGCTCAGAAATTGTACCAGACATTGAAGAACAATAAGCGGTTTATAAAACCCAAGCTATCTCGCACAAGTTTTACTATATCTCATTATGCAGGGGAGGTAAATATATTTTATGTGTTTATTTCTTGATTTAGTTTCATAATATTTGCTGAATGGATTTTTATTTTTCTCAGGTAACTTATCTGGCAGATCAGTTCCTGGACAAAAACAAAGATTATGTGGTGGCAGAACATCAAGATCTTTTGACTGTCTCCAAGTGCTCCTTTGTGGCAGGTCTGTTTCCCCCACTTCCTGTGGAATCATCAAAGTCGTCCAAATTTTCTTCTATTGGGTCGCGTTTTAAGGTATTATTGGGTTGCTTACTTTCTGCCTTACTTTAATTCAACAAATTTGTTTCTCAGTCAAGATGACTTCTTTAGTGGAAGGTGGCCGATCCTGTCGTAAGATGAATAGAAATGTTAAATATTTAAGTTGCCAATGGCAATGTGAGATTAGCAAATGGGATAAGGGTAGGCAACACAAACAAGTCACTAGGCCTAGACCAAACTAGCTCTAACACCATGTCAAACTTTACTCCAACCCATAGCTTAGGCTATTCAGAGGAGGGCCCAACTAGTATATCAAGTGGTCTCAAATGGTCTATAATTTCACATTCTTTCAATGTGGGATACTTTAACAATAAGGATAGCTTAACTTTTTTGTTCTTCCTTGTATCATGAACATCTTTTACAGCTTTCGTCATATTTTAACATTACTGTGAAAGCATGTGGGTTTGCTAGATGGTAGTTGTATGGATATGGTAGTCAGTGGGAGGGAAGTGACTAGATTTGATTGAGAATGAGTTGCTCATCAGACTAGTCATATCATGACTCATGAGCTTGCCTTAGGGGGAATGTCACATTTGATTCGTTGAACTCTGAATCATATTTTTATAGGCACTTGACATTGCCGAGATGGATGTGTACATTGTTTGAAGTGAAGTGGTGCTCTTGTAATAACACTTGTAGGATGCATACATGTATTGATGGAGTTCCATTAATGCTTATGCAGCTTATCTAAATAAGTGTATGGGCTTGAAGCTAGTGATATTCCTTTCTCAGATTTGTTATGGTAGTTTTGTCTGCTGACAAAGTATGATATTTTGTTTATCTGCAGCTACAACTTCAATCTTTGATGGAGACCTTAAACTCAACAGAACCTCACTATATCAGATGTGTGAAACCAAATAATGTCCTCAAGCCTGCCATTTTTGAGAATTTCAATATTATCCAGCAGTTACGCTGTGGTGTGAGTATATTGTAGTCTTATCTCATCCTTTGTTCCTTGTGTTTTGTTTTAACAATCAATTTGCAGAAGTTAAAAAAAAATGTTTATTCTCTTATATATCTGTCCATTCCGATAATTTCTCACATAAAGTTTCTATATTGTAGGGTGTTCTTGAGGCAATTAGAATCAGTTGTGCTGGATATCCTACTAGGCGAACATTTTACGAGTTTCTTCTCCGTTTTGGCGTTCTCGCACCAGAAGTTTTGGACGGAAAGTATGTGTTGGATTTTTTTTTTCCAGATTCTATGAACTAATGCACATTATTAAATTATTGTGTCCTTCTAGATCTAGATATTATTTTCATGTTTAACCTATTATTTATTTTGCAACTTCTACGACTTCTTCCTATGCAGCTACGATGACAAGGTTGCATGCCAAATGATTCTGGATAAACTGGGATTGAAAGGTTATCAGGTAGTTAATATGTTTGTAGCTTTGTGTCCTGGTTTTGCTGCTTGGCTACTGAAATATGGTTGGTTTGAGTTAGTAAGGCATCACCCGCCTTTTTTTTTTCTGCCATTGTGATGTAGCTTGCATTCCTGTCCTGAAGCAGCCGTTTGATGGAAACAACAGTTCAGCTTCTTATTCAGTCCAATTAATTATCTACTTTTAGTTTAATAATCGGGGATGTGGTCGAGCAGTTATTCTTTTATAAATTGAAATACGTTCTCTTTAAAAGGAGTCGATGGAAATTTGAAACATATACCAGATGGTTAGTATCTTCCCGATCACAGTTTTGAAGAGCATACTGTATTCTGTTTGAGAAAGTATAGCCTGCCATATTTCTGTTTTATATGTCTAGTCACTCTAGACAGTTTCAAGTTTGGGTGATTAATGCCTAACCCTGACCCTGGACCTGGTGAACTTTGGGAGGTATGATACTATTCTTGCTGTGTCTAGCCTATTTTGGGTGAAATAGTAATTTGACCTGCCCGATTGCTGTTTATGGTCTACTTATTGAGGACTTGGGCTATCCCCAACTCCTATGGTCCAGCAGTTACAGCATGTGTGAAATTTGTCATTAGCAACTTCTAAATTCTCCAATTTGTTTTTTATTAAATTGTTGTTGAAGATACATTATGCAAGTTCTGTTTTCTCTCTCTCAATAATTTTCCTGGGGGATATTTATAACATCATATAAATTCTTTCAACATGACTGACTTTGCAGGTAGGCAAAACAAAGGTCTTCCTAAGAGCTGGTCAGATGGCTGAGTTGGATGCAAGAAGAGCAGAGGTTCTTGGAAATGCAGCTAGAACGATTCAAAGGCTAATGCGTACATGTATAGCCCGGAAGAAGTTCATTGCAATGCGCAAAGCTGCCACCAAATTGCAATCACATTGGCGAGGTATACTCCGTTTTTGAAACTATGTTAATTTTATTAGTCCTTGCTTCCTTAATATATCATGTTAATCTTTCATGTTAGGTAATCGTAGAGTAAGTTTAGAAGCTGCTAAACTTTATTTCCTTCAAAATTTTAGGAACCATTCGGTTAAGTCATATTCTGATTAATTTTTCCTATTAACTGCTAATATGTTATGATCCAAATTATAATTCTTTTCTCTATTTGCATAATATTTCCAATCACATTGGTGAGTTTTTTTTTTCAGTTTTTGAAACTAAGTTAATTTTATTTGGCCATTGTAGAGTAACTTTGATGTAAATAATTGTAGAGTTAGTGTAGAAGCTGCTAAATTTTATTTTCTTTGAGTTTTTTGAAGGAACCATTCGGTTAAGTCATATTCTGATTATTTTTTTCCTTTTAACTCCTAATATTTTCTGATCCAAGTTATAATTCTTTTCTCTATTTGCTTATGATTAGGTAAACTGGCTTGCGAATTGTTTGAACAGTTGCGACGGGAAGCTGCAGCTATGAAGATTCAAAAGAATTTCCAGCGATATATTGCCAGGAAATCCTACGTAACTGTAAGGTCGTCTGCAATTACATTGCAGACTGGGTTAAGGGCAATGATTGCTCGCAATGAATTCAGATTCAGAAAGCAAACTAAGGCAGCAATTACTGTCCAGGTCCTATTACCATTCCTCTTTCTATCGTGTTGTGCTAAAATTTAGAAAAAAAACATGGCGCAATTTCCAGATGCAAGTTGTATAGTTTGTTGCTCTAACTTGTATACATGTGTGTTGTCTATGAATTGAATAAATGTGACTTACCTTTCGGTGTTGGCTTGTAGGCTCGTCTGCGTTGTCATGTTGCATTTTCTTATTACAAGAGACTCCAAAGAGCTGCGATTGTTTCACAATGTTGTTGGAGGGGAAGGGTTGCTCGAAAAGAACTCAGAATGCTGAAAATGGTTTGATGTTATTACTTGATATGGTTTCATTTTCGTAAATATGTTCTGCATCATTATGTATCAGAAAAAAGTTGAGGTGGTACTTATTTGAGTAAAATGCTAACCTTTCAGGCTTCAAAAGAAACTGGTGCCCTGAAAGAAGCAAAAGACAAACTAGAAAAGCGTGTAGAGGAACTTACGTGGCGTTTACAATTGGAGAAGCGATTAAGGGTAATTTTATGTAAAAAAATAACTTCAGAAACTTGTACGCTATGGTCCTGTTAAGATAAAGTGAGTTTCTATTGATGAGGACATTCATTTTCATCTGTTCATTTGAATTTCAGACTGATTTGGAAGAGGAGAAGACGCAGGAAGCTGCTAAGTTGCAGGAAGCTTTGCATGCTATGCAGATACAAGTTGAGGAAGCAAATAATAGAGTTATCAAAGAACAAGAAGCAGCTAGGAAAGCTATTGAAGAGGCACCTCCAGTTATTAAGGAGACTCCTGTATTAGTTCAAGACACAGAAAAGATAAATTCATTAACAGCTGAGGTTGAGAGTTTGAAGGTAGGTTATTGCATAATTAGTGAACTTAGTCAGATATGCATATTCTCCTATTAATCTTTCTCGTGATAGTTTATAAATAGAAATAGAGAAGGGTTTCCTATATTATCATTTATTAAATTATGCAAATTATTTTTCTCATCCTTTTGCTTTATTTATTTATTTATTATTTATTTTTATTTTTATTTTTTTTGATAAGCAACGGTCTAAAGGGGTATTATATACAAGGAACCAATAGTGTTCAGGAAGAGACTGTCTATTATTTTATGTTGAAGCATTACCTCTTGGCTGTGAAGAATTCTGGGACAAATTCAATGAGAAAAAATAGTTGGGGTATTTTAGAAAGCTATGTAGTAATTTCTGTATTTTAGAACATAGATTAATTATGGTCTTCTTTCTTACAACTGCTTCAGCTAACATATAATATAAGTGAGTGCTGCTCATGTGTATTGAAAAAAAAAAGGTTTTGAGTTTTGACATTCTAAATTGAAACATCCAAGATGTAATGGATTTTGTTGAGAGGATATCATGCCTCCTTGATGCAGACAGTAGCATCAACTTCAATCTGTTGGGCATTCTTGTGTATTTTTCTTGATACTCTAGTAAACCAGTTCAAAGCTTCATTTTAGTGGGTTCTCAAGTGCTGTAGCTGGCATTAATTCCTTCAGAATATCTTGACCTGCATAATTTACATGACATGGTTATACAGATCTGCATTGACATGCTAGAGACTGAAGCTATATGCAAGTGTTCCAGCTATTTGCTGCTAGATAAAGCTACATGGAACTATTTGCTTGCGATCATTGGAAGTTGCATGCAAACGCGCACACACATATCAGTCTACAGTTTCTTGAATATCACTTGGTGGACCTAGGTGACATTATAAGCTTGTGTTACTATGCAGGCTTTGTTGCTTTCAGAAAGACAGGCAACTGAGGAGGCCAGGAAATCTTCTATGGATGCTGACAGCAAAAGCCAAGAGTTGGGTAAGAAACTTGAAGATGCAGAGCGAAAGGTGGAGCAGCTTCAGGAATCAGTTCAGAGGTTTGTTGAAGGCTCTAAAGTGGAACTATTTCCAAACTAATTACTTCTATACAATGACTGCATTAAACCTTTTTTTTTTCTCAACTTGGTTCTTTTTTTCTCGGTCACAGGTTAGAAGAAAAACTTTCCAATACAGAGTCAGAGAATCAAGTTCTTCGTCAGCAAGCACTCACCATGTCACCAACTGGAAAAACTTTATCTGCACGACCAAAGACAATAATTCATCAGGTATCAAAGAAGCTAGTCATTGTTCATTATGTGTTTCTCACGCTGATATACAAGATCTTTAAAATACATGTTGAGTATTCCCGTGATATAATTTCAGAGGACACCAGAGAATGGGAATGTTCTAAATGGAGAACCAAGAGTTGCATCGGTAAGGAGACACCACTGCTATTAATGAATGTACATTCGGAATATTCATTGGGTTGGGAGCAAGGTATTGATTGTACTGCTTTCTCTCTGCTCTATTTCTCAGGGCATGTCTCATGCAATATCAAATGTCCGTGAGCCTGAATCTGAGGAGAAACCACAGAAATCTCTTAATGAAAAGCAGCAGGTAAGTGGCCATTGATGTGCTCTAAATTATTAGTATCCTCAATTCTAACAAGCGTGAAGTGTTTTCCATTGTGATTTTCTATTATCACGTTTGTATACATTCATTTTTTCCTTCGAATTTGTTCATCACCATGCAATCTACTTTTCTGTTTTAGGAGAACCAGGACTTACTGATCAAATGTATATCGCAAAACTTGGGATTCTCCGGGAGCAAACCAGTTGCTGCTTGTGTCATTTACAAATGCCTTCTTCAATGGAGATCATTCGAAGTTGAAAGGACAAGCGTTTTTGACCGTGTCATTCAAACAATAGCTTCAGCCATAGAAGTAGGTTATGTTTTTTGGTTTTAAATAGTATCTCTATCAATCCCCTTTGTATTTGACTAAACTCAAACAAGTTACAAACATTTTGGCCATAGATTACTGATTGTAGCTACTCATATGTCATTAAAGGTCCAGGATAATAATGATTCATTAGCCTACTGGCTATCTAATGCATCAACTTTGTTGTTGCTGCTTCAACATACCCTGAAGGCTAGTGGGGCAGCTAGCTTGACACCACAACGGCGCCGAACAGCATCATCTTCTCTTTTTGGGAGGATGTCTCAAGTATGTAGCTAGAACTTGTCTGACCACCTAGTCCTTACATTTTATTCTTCTCTGACTTTTCTTAATTTTTTCAATTATGTGAGCTGTAGGGGCTACGGGGGTCTCCTCAGAGTGCTGGGATTTCATTTTTGAATGGTCGAACGCTTGGTAGGCTTGATGATCTACGGCAAGTTGAGGCTAAATACCCAGCATTACTGTTTAAGCAGCAGCTAACTGCCTTCCTTGAGAAAATATATGGAATGATAAGAGATAGTCTTAAAAAAGAGATTTCACCATTGCTAGGGTTATGCATTCAGGTAGCTACTATGATTTTTTTTTTTTTGTATATATCTTTAACATCGCTGTTTCTATTACATTTGAAGGTAAAATAATTAGGCCTTAGTAATGCTGAAGTGATAAATAAGTACATTGACAAGATTGAATCTTATGTTATCATCTTCTTGATGAAATGCAGGCCCCCAGGACATCACGGGCTAGTTTGGTGAAAGGGCGTTCCCAAGCTAATGCTGTTGCTCAGCAAGCTTTAATTGCTCATTGGCAAAGTATTGTTAGAATATTAAACAATTATTTGGAGACAATGAAAGCAAATTTTGTGAGTTCTGAAGTTTGACATGTATTATGTTCAAAACAATGATTTATCTTCCAGGATCCTTATCATTCTCATTTTTTCTGGCTTTACAGGTGCCCCCTTTCTTGATCCGTAAAATCTTCACCCAAATATTTTCTTTCATCAATGTCCAACTATTCAACAGGTTAGTGTACTCTCTCTCTCTCTCTCTCTCTCTCTCCCACACACACACACACACACACACAAGTTGGCATGGCATTTACTTCGTTTCCTTCTGCAGTCTTCTATTGCGACGTGAATGTTGCTCATTCAGTAATGGGGAGTATGTAAAAGCTGGGTTGGCTGAACTAGAACAGTGGTGCGGTGAGGCGAAAGAGGAAGTGAGTGTCGATCAATCCTGTTTGATCTTATCTCTCTATAATTTTCTCTCTTCTGATTGCTCCTGTATGTTCAGTATGCAGGCACAGCTTGGGATGAATTGAAGCATATAAGGCAGGCTGTTGGATTCCTAGTAAGATTTTTGCGGGGCCTTTTCATTCTCATTAACTGATGTTATGCCCACCTCATTAGATGACTAACCTTATTTTGATTTCTTAACAACTCCTCAGGTCGTTCATCAAAAGCCCAAAAAATCGTTAAATGAAATAACAAAAGATCTTTGCCCGGTCAGTTCTTTTTGTTTTATTTCCCATTGTAATGGATTCCACTCGATTGTTATCTCCGTTTTCTATTTTAGATTTTAAATGTTTCTTTGCTTACCGGTGCTTCAGGTCCTCAGCATACAACAGTTATACAGAATTAGCACAATGTACTGGGATGACAAGTATGGCACGCATAGCGTCTCTTCAGATGTAAGTTAACTGGCATTGAGTAATCTGGTTTGTGTTCCTTCTGAAACAGTATTGGACTTGATAAAATCTCCTTCCTTGTTTTGGCTCCCTGAAGCTTTTGTTTTGCTGATGTGTAAACCATTTTTATCTCTTTCTTTTCTTCATGTTTCAGGTTATTTCAAGTATGAGAGTTAGGATGACCGAGGACTCCAACAATGCTGTTGGCAGTTCTTTCCTATTAGATGATGACTCGAGGTAGTACTTTCAATAACCCACCTATCTCTCAACTTTTGTATATTTTTGTGCCCTAACATATATATCCTTGTCCATCTATTTACATTTTATAAATCAATGCAGCATTCCATTTTCCGTGGATGACATTTCCAAGTCAATGCAAAAAGTAGACATAGCTGATGTGGATCCTCCCTCAATAATTCGTGAAAACTCGGGTTTCAGTTTCTTGCTCCCGCGATCAGAGTGATGTTCATGGTCACAATTTGCATCTGCGGGACACAGTACATGTATCAACGTGCTCAAACCTGTGCATACAATGTCATTGTCTCGCACAATCCATATTTGTGTATAATATATGTTTCATTAGTCTAGGCAGCCATATATGTTTGATGGCTGGGTCAATTCCTTTTCCCGCCCTCTTGTTGGGTATTTTTTTAGAGGCGAAGCATTTCCTGCCAGGCATTTCCATATTTGTTTCGAGGTCTTTATAGTTGTTTTCGAGTGTAATCGATCCAGAAAAAGTTTTACCATACACAGGCAATCACTTTTTGCTGTATGTGCAGACATATTGTATTAATGCAATGTAATATTCAATTTTTGCCACTGAGAAGCACAATGGCAAGTAAGTTGTATGACGGAGAAATTGCACTGAAATACCAGCTATTATTGCATCTTCTAGCCGCGAATATTCGTTTGACAATAATTAAATGCCTAAGTTGGGTGTAAGATCTAAATATTCGAGCATTTCCATTTACATGCTCTTCAGAATCTTTATCGGTTAGGTTCAGTTAGTTTGAAATTTCTGTGTGGAACCTTAAAACAGTGTTTACATATCAGTTTCAATTCCACAAAACCATGACTGCTAAAAGAACACAAAGATCAGATGTTCAAACGACTAATTTTTATGCACATAAATCCAATTACAATGTATGGAGTATGGTACACAATCTGCTTTGCTATTCAGAAGAATTTTCAGGCAACTTCTCTGAATCTTCCATTGTGACAGGGGGCTCAGCCTGCTGAGTTTCTACCGGCTGTTTTTCTGATTTCTTCTTCTCCTTGAGGATCACCTGCCGAGGCATTACTTCTAGCAAAAAGCTTCCTCCATTCCATACAGCTGCCGAAACCTTGAGTATTTGAAAGACCGCATGTAGTTCATATGACAAGAAGATGGGGACAGTGAGTGCCATAGTTGCAACTGTAAATAGGGCTTGGAGTAGGATGTACATGAACAGGCGGTTCTGATCCCCAAGCAAACCACTTAAACGCCACCATACATTGTTTGCTTTCTGTGCTTTCTTCGAGAGTTCCCTACCAAAATTAAAGACAAGGTTTTAGTGGGTTGCTCGTATCCTTGAGATCCATCTTACACCAGAAGGAATGGATGTATCCTTGTGATCCATCTTACACCAATACAACTGTGTGTGTGTGTGTGTGTGTGTGTGTGTGTGAGAGAGAGAGAGAGAGAGAGAGAGAGAGAGAGAGAGGGAGGGAGAGCACCTGTAAGAAGTCATTACTTCAGGATCTCTAAGAAACCTCTGTCGACGTAAGACATTGACAATGAGAAAATACAGAATCTGCCAAAGGGTATATGCAACTAAGGGAACCAAAAACAGCCATATCCACAGATAGGTTTGGCCCTCAACATAAGGCCATGAAGCTCGGCGCAAAGTTCCTTCAGGATGCATGGCTGCAAAGGTTGTGGGATCCCACCATCTAATGGTAAAAAATACTAACCCTGGAAAGAAAACTATCTTGTTCAGATGAAGGAGCTCCAAAATTACCAATAATTGACCAAGAGCAAAACAAGGAAACATAAAAATGTTATCTCATGAACGGGTTTAGAGAACTGTTAGTGAGTGATACTCCTTTTTGAAAGGCTTTTGTACTTACCTATATTGGTTCTATAAATGGATCCCTTAAGTCAGAAGCCAAACTAAGCATGATTTAACTTTGGCTATACATAAGCCATGTACCAAGTAATAGGGCAGTGTTTTGTAACTATACTACAAGATGCATATAGGCACACCAAAATATAGCATGTCAACTAGGTATAATTCTATGACAGTTATGTGAAACATGCATGCATTATGTGCAACAAACCAAACCGTGTAACAATCAGGGAACACATCACAGCAAATTTGTAGCTATAGATGTAATGTTGTCTATAAGCATATCCAACTTGTGGAAATACAGCATGAGAGAAGTTTCCCCACTAAATGATCAGCTATTAACACAAAACTGGTAACTAATACATAAGTCTGCCCTCATGAGGAAAATCATATGGTGCCAGGTGTGATTGGCCAGATATAACTGAAACCTAACCAAGGCTGGCATGAAAGTTATTGCAACATACTGTAATTCATTTACATGTACCTATTTATTATAATATGTTCGCAGTAATGAAGAAAGACTTCAAGTTAGCAAGTTCCATTGCCCACATCAAGCACATTGCATTCAAAAAACACATTGCAAAACTAGTTTGTTTTATAAAATTTACACTTAAAAGAAGTGGTTCAGATAAAGAAGATGGTCAAACTCACCAGGTAAAAGATGAATCAGAACGCTAACAATTTTGTCAAGTGAGCTGAAAACCAAGCTACAACGCCAAACAATCAATGCCCATGCCAATGGACCCTAGGGTAGTAATCAAGAGTCAAAATATGGACATGACCAATCATTCATTAATAAAAGGTGTCTGGGATGTTTGCTTACCTCAGCAAAAGAGAAGCAAACCATGAAAAGCTTTTCATTTTTCGGATATAAGAGAAGATCAATCAAGAAGATTGTATTGGCATAATAGCAAAAATCCTGAAGCACAAAAACAAACCCCAAAACGTGTTATTTCAATTCTAATGTCTCATCACAGTATTTCATCATGATGAATTTAGCTTGTAAAAACTTGAGATCTAGATAATAGAAAGTTTGGACCATTGGTAAGGGATATGGTTCAAAATGACAGTGTCCCATATCAATAACCTCATCATCTTTAATGTCGAACACATTGAAATTATGTGAGCCATGCATTCATGCATCTATCATATCCTCTAATTATGTTTTCCCATACAAGCTTTATTTGAGGCTATAAATTATGTGCATTAGATCTAAAGTTACCAGCTACAACCAGTTTCTAGTTTAATATCCTCCTCATCCTTGACATGACCGTTCGAATTGAGCCACGATGCTCTCCACAATGGTTACCATTCACTTATGATGGATAATAATACAGCTAATATATACAACATCCTAAGACTCTGACCAGATGAACTTCAAAGGTGTTTTCAACTAAAACACAAAACTTCTGACATAAAGAGCAGAGCTTACCAGTAGATAGTAATGCCATTTTTTGAACCTGTAGTATATCCATCGAAGAGGAACGAAGGTAAAATAGAACAGACAATATACATAAGGAACATCCTGGGGCCCTGGTGGATTAATAAGAAAATCAATTCTCAATTACACACGAACTATTACTCCAATCCAAATATCCAATGAAAGAATCAGACTATTTACTCACTTGCACCCAACAGGAAGCAAAACCCGCCAAAGCCAAGAACACCTAGCAAATGAGTAACCTGAAAATATGCAGAAGAAAAAAACAATTGAAACCTCAATAATAATCCAACCCAGAAAAAGACCGAAAAAACAAATAAAACAATAGCATACACATAGCTTCAACATAAAGTTCTTGGATCCATCCAGAACAGGAACCCCATAAATAAATCTAATTCTAAAAAAAAAAAAAAAAAATAGACCACCTTATTGATGAACCTCTCATGTTCCTCGGCTTGCTTAGCAATTTTAAACCCCTGTTTCGACAGCATCTGCTTGGTATGAACTGCTTGCTTGGAGAGCATCTCCTTCGTTTGAGCCACTTTCTGCAACAAAAAGGAGAGAGATTCGGATCGCAAATGTTAACGAAACTCAGAAAACTAAAAAACAAAAAAGCGAATCAGAAAGAGATTGAGCATACCTGGGATCGATCCTTGATACGCTGCTTCACTTTCTGGTAAGAATCCCCATTTGCATCGTCCAGAAACTCATCGTTGCTTGACATTTTAGGGTATCAAAAAAAACCCAGAAACAGAGAGAGAGACAATGAGAGCAGAGAGACAGAAACAGAGACAGAGAGGGATGGAGAGAGGAATAAGGAGGTGGGAATTTGGAATTGCAATGGTTCCTTATTGACTCGACGACGAACAAATCTGCAATCATTACCATAGAATTATATAATGTAATTATGATGGGTGATTAGGGATGTTAAGATTAATTAATTTCTTAATAGAGTGCTTTATAAGGGAAAATAAGGAATGTTTACACACTAATCACATCAGAATCTTGTTTAAGATATTTACTTTTACTGGCTTTGCGGTGGACTAAGTCGGAGGCACCAAATCAACGCAATATCACTGGTTTATCTTATTTTTCATAGGATCCACACTGCTGTTTTTTTGTATTGCCTAGTAGTTTCTAGGACCCAGTGACTAAGATTAAGTCACCGTTTTTTCTCTAAGGAAAATAAAAAATCAAGGTCTTGTTTATATTTTTTTTTGAAATATAACATGTATGAAAAAATCTACCCACTCTTTCAATCGTGATATATAATACGATTGAAACACATAATCTGATTCGCAGATCTATTATCCAAATCAAAATTTATACTACATTTATGCTCAGCAAGATTTAAAGTATCATCAATCAAACCGAATGCAATGGTTTTATCCTCCCATTCGATCTGCACAACTTCTAGGACTTGATATGCATTAAAGTCCGCCACAAAATCACCTCCAATAAAGGCAAACAAAACAAAACTTCCAACAATAAAAAACGAAACAAAACTTTCAACAAGGAAAGACAGACCGCAAACTCCACCAAATGAGTAAAAATAAACTATAATACAAATATAACAACTAAAACAGTTTAAGACAGAAAAACCTGCAAAGAATTAATCTATCCGTAGTAAACATAGTCTCACAAACTAACCAATAATGAAGGCGAAGATGACAGTACGTCGTCTGCAAGTGGACTAAAAGAGATGAGCCAACAGTAATGATGAACCAACGGAAGAACAAAACAATAAGGTGGAATCTGCTCAATATGTGTTTATTTGATCAAAGTAATGTGCACAAAAACTATTGAATCACCGTCGATAAAAAAAAAATCGACGGTGGTTCAAATAAGAAACTTTGATGAAGAACTAAATATGACGGCTAGGGTTTATGGAGAGAGAAGATGAAAGAAAAAGTATTTGTAGCCAAATTAATAAGTGGTCCAAATATGCAAAATAAATTGTTTTTTACTCCATCAGTCACAAAATGAGTGTCATGTTTCTATTTTTAGGTTATTATATTATTGTTTTTTTATACTACTCGTATCACTTATGCATTGCATAATTGCACATGAGATTGTTTACAAAAAAGTGAAAATAATATTGAAAACATACTAAATTATTTAATAATTTTTATTTTTTTTATAAAAAATGAAACACAATACAATCATTTTGGAACGGACGACCTAAAAAAAATATTTAAAAAAAAAATCAAGAAAATAAAAATATAAGACTGGAGAAGGGAAAACCAAACAACAAATTTAAATAAGAAAAATGATCACTACACAAAGAATTAAAAGACAGACCCGAAACCCATGAAATATGATTTAGATATTTTAGACGTTAGCTAGTCAATTGCTATGAAAGAAGAGAGCATTGCGAGCTAACCATATATGACGAGTCACCCAAAACCGTTCGCTGAAGACGCTGCTGGAGATTCAAGACGGCCAGACCGAGAGAATAAATAATTTGTTTAATAAACCAAAGTTTGGGAGGTGTTTAAGAAAATTAGAGCTTGGTTTTGATGAGTTTACTTGATATTGCAACCTACTTCACAGAGCAATATGCCTCCGAAGATCTGTTTGGCCCAATTTCTGGAGCACACTAAAACATTCCTTCGTGATCATGGTTTAGAAGAGACCTTCCTCAAGCACTCTGGCTTCGACTCCATGGATGTGTTTAACCCAGACAATTTCAAGGATCTTGAATTCTCTGCAAAACCTCGGCTCAAGCGCGAAAACGAAAATGAAGACCTCTCTTCTTCCTCCGGCTAGGCCAAAAAGCCCCGCAACGCCGACCTAGAACAATCCAATCCTATGTACCGCCTATACGCAACAATGCATGTGAAACCCACTGTGTACGATCAGCTTTCCCGCTATTCACCTTCCTCTCGCACCATGGACTGTATCGTCCACAAAATCAAAGAGGTTTTATCGGGTAAATACTACTTCAAGAAGTCCTGCCCCATGTACCACCCGTATGTGTTCCGCCTCTACGCCGGGATCGTTTTCTGGATCCAGTGCCTCCGCGCCGGAGAAGCAGTCGGTAAATTGAGCGACGAACAGCGTGATTTCTTGCGGCGTTTCACGGCGAGGCACCCGTACAGCTCTCTGCCTCTTCCCGGACCTCTGGTGTGCCTGTTCTCTTTGTGCTACTACTCCTGATAATTCATCAGTTGTTGGGAAAGTATACCCTAGCCTCCCGCTCCGCCCTGGTCCGCCGAGAAGATCTGATTTTATCGGTTCCGATTTGGTGCATCATTAATATCCCTGCCATTTTTGCTCTCCTAGATCACCTCCATGGAGAAATCACCGCCGAGCCGCCCCGTGTACCCCGCCTGGGCCTACACACGCCGGTCGGCGCAAATGA
>JAYMTA010000852.1:0-23656 GCA_036897625.1 Pelargonium cotyledonis
AGGGTTCGAGACTCAGGCGTCTTCGGATTTGTACGATCCGCCGGCCGATTTGATAATTCCGATATCCAGCGACGGCAGTAGGGGGTTTTGGTTCCAAATTGAGAGCGAATCGGACGAGCATTCCAAGAAAGTTCGGATTCCACGGAACACATACAGGGCCGTTTTGGAACTGTACGTGTCATTTCATGGAAATGACGAGTTCTGGTATTCGAACCCGCCGAATTCATACATCAAAATGAACAATTTAACTACTGGGCGTGGTAATGGAGCTTACCGGGAGGTTTTCGTGACGATTGACGGGAAATTCGCCGGCTCGGAGATTGGGTTTCCGGTTATCTTCACCGGCGGAATCCATCCGCTGTTCTGGGAACCAGTTGTGGCCATTGATGCTTTTGATCTTCCCACCTATGATATCAATTTGACGCCATTTCTAGGAATGCTGTTGGACGGGAAGCTCCACGAGTTCAGAATCGGGGTTGTTGATGGCATTTCGTATTGGCTTGTCGATGCAAATTTGCACCTCTGGCTGGATGATCACAACTCACCAGCAGTTGAAGCAGAGCCTTTGGTTTACAAAACTCCAACACTTGATCTCATTACCCAGATGGAGTTCAAGGAGCTTGACGGGTCGTGCAGGATCAAGGCAAAGAGGAAAGCACATTTTGCGGGATGGGTGAAGTCGAGCTCAGGCAACTTCACAACCCATGTTATGCAAGATTTCAAGTTCAGAAACAACATAAGATTTGAAAAGAATGGTACTTACAAATCAGTGAAGCAGAGTGTCAAGGTTAACAGACAAGTGAAGGTGTTGACTGAGGGAGGTGACTTGTATTCTCGAATAGTTGGGAGAAGAAGATACCCTCTCAAAATCGTCACTGCAACTGTACCAGGATCGAAGAAGAATACCTATATGCTCAACACGAATGTTTCCCACGCCTTGAGCAAGGAGGATTTGTTTGGCGATTTGCCAAGCTCTCTTCGTAGTACTCAGAAATCTACCGGGTGGATGGAGGTGGAAGACCACTCTGTTCTCTCGGGGAATGCTAATACCCAGCAAAGTTACAATTACAGGGACGCGATAGGATGCTACTCCAGGACTGTTGTGGCCAGCAATGGGAAGCTTCTCAAAGATAACTCAAGTTGTACCTGCGTATCTTCTGCTTGAATTGTCTGATCTTTGTTTTCCTGTAAATGTGTGTGTACAGATGGATGTATCCTTTGTAACATTAATAAATTATCCTCTGTATTCTTGTTTCAGTTGTTGCAGTTCGATAATGATGTACTGCACTGAATCTAACAAGTGAAGTCGAGCAACACCAAATATGTTCACAAATGCAAGATGAAACTTGCAGCATAGATACAACAATTAAAATGCTATCATTTTCATTTATCATATCACAACAAGTGCAGAAAGACGGAGAGAATAGCTTATTTTTCTTATGTTCTTATTTTTCTATGATTAACACTCGATACAAGATGCACACTATGACTAAGAGTGTACAGAGGGGAGTAATTGGCAGCTTAGATCATGTTTGGGCGTTACCTTTGTTTGGATGCCAGAAACTCTTCTTACCAACTAGAAACTGGCCTCGATGGAGGCTTACCGTCCAGTGAAGTGAACGTAAAATTGGGCTAAGTTTGTTAATCATTTCCATGGAATCTTGGACCAAAAGATAGCCACCCGGTCTCAATATGCGATCCATCTCCACAGCCATATCTATGATGTTACATCTGTGGTAATTGAAAAATCTCTAATTATTATAGTATCAAGTAGTAGTATAAATTAGCAGTCACGAGTTTGGAGGGGTTATAACGGAAAAACAATTATCACTCTACCTTTTCATTAGTTTTTTCAGGAGAAAACATGAATGAAGTAGATCATATGTTCGAGGGTATGTATTAAAAGACTCGCACCAGTCGTGATAGACTCCAATTAAACCCCTGTCAAAAATAATGGGTAGAGTATCTTGCATATCGATGGGGATAACATTCATCACCCAGAGAGGTTGATCAATAAGTGCTGCTGCAAATCTGTAGAATGAGAATACAGAGTGAGATCTAGAAATGGAACTTCCAAAGTAAAGATAATACATTAATTAACTTAATTCACAGTTGTACGTTATATAAGAGAAGACAGGGTAATGTTTAAAAATCTTATTGATATCAAGCTTCACTTAGGAGAGGTTAAGACCAGGACAATAACTGGATCATTTTCGTAATAAGCATTCATAGGCAAACCAATATTGATGTAGCTGGTCTGTATGTCAATCATGCAGTGACTGCATAGATTCCTCTGCTTCCACAGAATCTAAAACCTGCTCGTGACTACATTACACCATAGGCATTGATTTGATGTTTGCCAGGTCTGGCTTATAGCAAGTGTACCTAAGATTCAAGTTGACATCCATGAACAGAAACGGATAAACAAAGCACAAGCCAACCTAATTCACTAGATACTTAATAACTTAAGTGGTACAAAGAGAGAGTTGCATATCGTATACTAAAAACAATTCTATGAATAAACCCATGAATTCAATATATGACATTCAATCCATTTCAGTCCTATTCTAGCCCAAGCTTACATGCCCAAGTTCAATTCACTTTGTTGTCCAAAAAAGTCAGTTTCTTGGAACATCATTCACGAGTTCACTTCTTTGGAACAGACACCTTGTGAGTAACAATATCTAAAGCAGATAGGATTGAATGCTAGCTTCAGTTCTGGAATTTCTTGAAACTGTAACTGTAAGCACCCAATTGTTGCAACAATCAACATCTTCATTTTTCCTGATTTATTTCTTACACTAATGTGACTATCTAAAAGCTACAGGACACTGATCTGAGTATATCAATTATAGCATTTTAGCATGCAAATGATGTTTTAACATCAAACCAACTTCAATAGTTTCTACAACACGGAAACTACAGATGTTGAAATTTAGAACATTCCATGAACACAGTGAACATAAAATGGAAAAAGATAAGAGAGTCGACGAAAGCTTAGAGAAGAAAGATAGTAGTTAAATCTTAAGCAGCAGAATAACATATAACTGACAGCCGATGAAACTCAGCAGATAATATTAGGGAAGTTAATACAAAATTTGGCAGCTATAAATCTTACCCTCCATAACCAGCATTCATATCCATCACATTCCGCACACCTAACCAGTTTATAGCAAGACCATCCAAATAAACATCTGACACGAGAGCAGCCCAATGTTTGCTGTCCTCATAAAACATCTCTTCAGCATCTGGCTCAGTTGTTAGGCTTAGAGGCTTGTGCCTAAGCCTTTCAGGCCAGGGAGTGGGCCAGCTATACGAGATGCCCGAGCTATCAACTGGAAGTTGGGAAAGACAATCATCCAGTGGTACATACCTATGGAAAAAAAAAAAAAAAAAAAAAAAAAAAAAAAACATTAGCAGCAATATGCATATGCGTTGTCTCTCGTTCTCAAGATAAGTAACGCTCTGCAGAACGATATTTCTGAAATAGTACCATGACATCTCTTGCTTCTCTTTCTTATCACACAAAGGTGGATCACTATTTGCACGTTTTCTATAACAGGAAGATGAAACAGGCTTCTGATATATTACAACCCCAATTCCAGTTGAATCTACAGTCTTAGACATAACCTCCCAGCACATAGAGTTTGTTAAAGCCACCATAGCTGGAAGAAACCATACATAGAAATATGCAGCTGAGAGCAGAGCATTATAAACTTGGCAGATGATTATTTTTTATCTCAAAGAAACAAAAATTAAAGCAGAAAACACAATGCAACCATGAAATTAGAAGTGATCAGGCAAAGAATCAAAAGAGGTGATTATGCCACTGCTTACAATTCCAGACGGTCGTATCTCTTTCATTTTTAAGATAAACTGGCGTGGCAGACCATACAAAGAAACCTCCAGGCCTCAGAATCCTGTTGAGCTCTATTAATGGTTTCCCACCTGCATTTTTCATTGAAAGGCTTTACAACAGTCTCAAGACTTTGACAAGAGTCATAAAGAGATGATAAATTCAGTACACAACTGCAACAAAATTTCCACTAATACTAAGGAGGAGGTATTGCAAAAAGTACCATTCGCATCCCAGTGAACCCTACATCGTGCACAATGAATCAAATCATAAGCATTATCGGGAAAGGGCAGCTTCTGAGTTCCAATGACTGAAAGAGTAGCTGGAATTCCTCGCTCGAGAGCAAACTGTATCTGAGCTTCATGTTCATCTTTTGGAGCAACAGACATGGTAATAACATCTTTATCCAACATATAGCCGCCAAAGCTAGCAACACCACAACCAACATCTAAAACAACCCTGATGTTCTTTCCCCATTTGATAGAACGCAAAGTCTGCAAACGAGGCAGAAGAATATAGCAAAAATGAAACTTTTTTTCAACACTAAATATAATGTAATCTAAACCATACACAAAGGATTATAAAGAAGTCTAAGTTTCAAAAAGTACAAGTTTGGTAAATGAATATAACTGCCTGGAATTTCGAAATATAAATGTATACTTTTGAGTTGGGATATCAGTATAATACCTTCGATATAAACTCGATGTAGTTAGTAACTCCATACTTAAATTGAGTACCGCCTCCAGGAAAAACAAGATACTCCTCAGACTTCCGCACCCAGTTCTGATCTTTTTTGTATTCCACAAGCTTAGGGTGAGGAACATTGTCATACCAAATCTGGAAAAGCAAAAACAGAAAAGCATATGAGGAAGAATTCCTTAACTAGTGACAAAAGAATACAACTTCATGGTAAGACTTTCTCATAATAATATCTTCACCTCCCAGCTTGTCAAGAAAAACTCTTGGCAGCAATCAAACAGCTTCACAGTGAATTTAGAAGCACAAGTAAAACAATGATTACATGAAAACTTTGAACAAGAATAGCGTGAAAATGCATCAACTATGTAATGTAACGAGGCGCAATGATTTCCATGATCAATCCTATGACATAAAAGATACTTGTAATTCATCACTCACTCAGGGTAATTAAAAAATCATACAATACAAGGAAACGAGTATAGTCAATAGAGGTTTTCAACCAATGGTTACAATAACTCTTAACACATTCTCATCCGAGTTTCATCAATTTGGTTTGAAGGTTTAATAAAGACCTGGCTCCAATCTTATAAACAGATGGCACTGGCAGGCAATGATATAGAAAGGCCCAAACAAAGGCATAAATAATAAGCAATAAATGCATACAAACATTTATAGGAATTTACACCAAACACACAAGGACAATTTAGTTTTTCAATTTCTGAAAAGTGATGGAATTGGGAAGCCTGGACAAAATCATCAATAAAAAGCAGTAAATGCAGAGTGATATTTACTGATAAATAAGGCACCAACACACCACCAAGTGAACAATTGAACAAACATATGGTGGGTTATGGAATAGGAAGGCCTAGACAAGGTCGTCAATAAAGAGCAATAAATGCATACTGATATTTACTGATAATTTAAACACCAACACACTACCACACAAACAATTCAGCTTATCAATTCTTGAATAGCAATTTAAACAAACAGATGGTGGACATCAAATTGGTAGTCCCAAACAAATATTTTGATTAGAAAAACAAAACACACTACCACAAGAACACTTCAGCTAACTGATAGTCGAAAAGCAATTTAAAGAAACTTATTGAGGGCATCAAATTGGAAGCATGTAAGGAAGATTTAAGTGAAAATCGCAAACACACTACACAAGAAAAATTGAGCTAATCAATTATCAAAAAGCACCAAGTATACGAAAAACACTCAATTCAGCAAACAAAGAATCCACAAATTAAAGAAAAACCATAGCAAATCTTACCAAAAAATCTCACCATGTCCCTGCTTTTAGGCCAGGCAACCGGGACTCTATACCCGCTGGGCAGAGGCAGCAAGCACCGCAGTGCGGGCTTGGGGCAATGTCGCTCCCTGTGCTCCATATGCCTCCTCGACGGCAAGGCTTTAATCGCCTGCATATTATCCAAACACGGTATATAATCAACCGCCGTCGGGCCCTTACAGAGCTCCCATTTCAACTCTGTAGCAACGGAACTGTTATCAAACGGAACCAGGTCGGTTAGCGATGGGACGGCAGGGTTGGGTGTCGGTTCCGCCCGGGGTTCGGGCTTGGGATCGGTGTCGGTGCCGCCGGGAGATGAAGCGGAAGTGTGGGTGGAGGCTTGGAGATCGGAGAGGGAGAAGCGGGCGGTGCCATTGGAGTAGAGGAGGAGAAGAGCGCAGATGAAAAAGGTGGAGAGAGTGACGATGAATGGGTATTTCCTCTGTTTGAAGAAGTTTCCAACGGAGGAAGGAACCGCCATTTTCGAATAGATTTTCTCGGGAAACAAACACGCGCAGCAGATCTGGAAAGGCAGTTACTGTCAGCGGAAGCTAATGATTTAGGAAGATCGGTGAAATTGTGGATTCTGTGTGGTGATTGTGACTGTGAGAGAGAGAGAGAGAGAGAGAGAGAGGCGGTAATTAGATGGCGAATTCGAAATGTAGTTGCTTGCACGTAAAAAGTGTGAACATGTTAATTCATGTTATAAGTGTTTCACTATTTCTCCTTGCAATTCTGTGGGGAAAATAATGGAAGCGAACACCATTTGTCATATTTTGTAGGCCACTCTCTCAATTCTCAAAACTCTGCTCATGTCATTTTCAATTAGCATTTTAGCAGGGAGAGCCGTGATACTACAATCTTATTCGACTCGAATGAGAATTAGTTGAGTGTGATAGATCGGTTTAAACTTGTCAATAGCGAGTTTGCGGCTTTAAATTTTTTATTGCCTTATATTTTGTCTAAGTACAGTGTTGAATATATATATATATATACACATTACATGGGTTAGAGGATGTGTAGATGAGATTCACGAGAAGTTCGTGTTAGTGTTAGAAATTATCTTAATTTTTAAATGATACATTATATGAAAATTCATTAAATTTATAAAACAAATTTATTGTTTGCTGGACATTATTCCTCTCTTTTATATGACAAAAGTCAAACATTTATAACAAAGAACACGACAACATCGTTAAAACATAGATAACTTGATTTACCTATCTCATAATAAAAACAAACTTTAAATTACTAAATTGAATAAAAATATCATGAATTAGAAAATACTGAAGACACTTGTCTTCACTTCTAATATTCAAAACTTCAATTACTTAAAGCGAGTTTGACTTTGCAATGACTCTTCACAAATTCCTACCCACAGCCAAGCACAGAGCTTTACAAATGCACATCACTCAAATACGTGGTTTAAGTTTTTTATTTATTTCTTTATTCTTTTTTAACTTCTTACCGGTTGCAGTCATTGAAAAACAAGTTAAAAGCATATGTGAGATGAACAAAAATTGCATTTCAATTATGTTAGCTACTTCAGTGTTACTATGTAGTTAATATCAAAACAAGTATATTTAGTCTATTAGTCAAAAGATACAAAAAAGTCTTCGATGTTTAAAAATGCAATACCACCAACAACAAATTTACAAGTTTCAAACCTAAGAGTTTGAGAGAACCAAACATATGAAGAATATCACCTTGTCATTTGAAAATTGCTGGTGGGATCTAAATTTGGAATTTATTGGGTGGGTTGGAATTTGGAAACTCGTTTTTCCTGACTGGATCTACCTCTCTTGCACCTTGTTTTTGACACCAACACATTTTATCTCATCTGCACCCGCACAGCTCCACAAGAAAATAGGCTCAAATTTGCGTGCGCACACACAAACCACGACCAAAAACAATTGAATTTGATCAGTCAATAACGTACCACAACAAAGTAACCAGCAAACAAATAGGGAGCATTTATCACAAAACCGAGGTTGTTTGATACTGTATCGATAAGGTGTCCTGTATCCTATCGACTAAACAGCTCAGCAACACAGTACTTTGAATTGGTTTACACAGTAACAAATTCGACAAAAAAAAAAAACAATATATGAAAAAAAGGATGTTTATGGAAAAAAAGGATGTTTTCGGAAAAAAATTCACTCAACCACAGTTTTCACTCTGTAATGCCAGTGGTAGCATCCACATCAATGTCGCCCATTCCGGTGTCTTCTTCTTCCTCCTCGCTATCTTCATCCCCACTAATCTCCTCATTATCTTGCCGTAGCTTAGCCATATGCTCAGCAAGCAATTTATCATCTCGCTCACTCACCTAAAAGCAATTGATAACATCAGAACAAGTGAGAAAGAGGAAGTAAAAGCAAGTTACTATGTACGGGACACTGAGTATTGATTGAGATAAGAATAGATTCATGAACCACTAGATAATTTCAGGAAATTTTTAAAAAAGAAAGAAAAAGGAACGACACTCACTGCTCTGGCTGCCTCCTTCACAACAAGTTTACCCTTGTGATGTTCTATAGCTTCAGTGCAAGCTGCAATCGCTTTGGTGAGAACTGATATACCTTGCTCCTGCACAATCCAAAATAGAAAATTGGTAGATATTAGCAAAATCACCAGTGCCTTCAAGAAAGCAACATAAGCTAACCAAGGACTGGGATACATTATTTACATGTCATTCTTCTAAGTTAGAGATAGTAGTATTGGTAACTTCCAGTGCAAAACTAGGCTACCATACATCAGATGATGCAGTTCTTGTTAACAAGAGAACATTTTTCAAAGAATATAAACTCCATAGTCAGTTTCTTAACTTTCTTTTATCCACCAAGCTCCAAAGCAAGATAAAAATACAGCTTACTTCTTACTCCCAGGACAAGATATTTGAACCATATAATTTCAGGTTTACCCATTTAAAACATTTTATATGGTTGAAAGATATGCAAGTTACTAAACTAAAGAGTAAAGACCGACAAAAAGTAGTCTAGGGGAGGATGGAAACCAGGCTTTGTAACTCACTGCCTTCGTATTTTAGATAAAATACCAGAATATTTATGGAAGGATTTGAAAAACCTTGTCAAGTGTCTGGGTGGTAAGGACATAGAGAGGAGGAGCAACGAGTTTAATTTTCACTGGACAGTCATCATTGCCAGCAGCTTCAGCTTTCCGCATAGCTTCCTGCAAACTCAAAGATTAGTACATGAAAAATGGATAGCACCATGCAATTTAAAAATGTGCCATAAACAATAAACCAGGATAAGTTAAAAAATCTAATTAAAATAAAATAAAACCTTGATGTGAAGCACACCATCAAACTGGAAACACTTCATCTCAATATCAGCCCGGATCTTCAATGGTTGTGGGGTCATGCGTCTCTTAATATTTTTTACCAAAGCTTCTTTTATCTCCTCAGTCACAGCAGGAACCACCTTAGTTACCTACAAGACAAGTATGCTATAGCTTAGCCACTTAAGCAACAACTTCATACAAAACTTTGCCGAAACAAAGCCTACCTCATTTCCATCAGCATCAGTTGCTTTGACTTCACGGGTGAGGGAGCTAAGAACTGTATCAGGATCGGTCACAATTATCTTAAAAGCCTGCACATAAAATGGTTTAGAACCCTTTCTGCAGCTTAAGATAACAACCCCTTAAGAAAGGTAGGCATGTTTACCTCAAAAGCATGACCATACTTCCGGTACAAAGGCCAGGCTATATGCACATACAATTCCTGAAAGAAGAATCATGAATCAAGAGTAGCAAATGATGTGAAGAAAGAAAATAAAGACCACCAATCCAAGCAACACAGCACTCACTATATTATTGAGAAGAAAAAAAAAACTAATTACCAAAACAAGAAAAGATTTTTGCCATAAAAGAACATTACAACTAAAATAGTATCATTAGAGGAGATTATAGCATGATGAATCATTTGAAAGAATGTCCCACTCAAATACAAAATTTATCTCAAATTAGCTCGCAAAATAATTTCCAGATCCTACATACAGATAATGCGTCCTCAGTTACACGAGTCCTACAATTGGCTTTCCAAGAATAATTTCATTTGCAAATTATCTTAGCAACTGATGAGGAAAACAAATACATTAGAGCTATCCTTTGCTAATTTTCATATAAGGATGTAGTAACGAAGTTATTTTCATATTTCCAATTACTGATTGGGTGAACAATTTGGCCTCCTACTACACAATCATCATTTAGACTTAATATTGCACAATAAGGGCATGGCCAGAACCATATCAAGGCGACCAATTGGAAATGTTAATGTTATTAACCCTACTAGTCATATAGACTGTTATTAACTTATCGAGAATTGAGCCATTACACCACAGCCATAAAAGCTAAACATCAATATTATCCTCCGAAAGTCATTGTTCATACAACATAATGCACAACCAACCAACAAACAGATATACAAAGGCTAGACAAAAAGTAACTATGACCTTTTTCCCAGGGTAAGATCAACACTGAGCCAAAACATACACATTTTAATAGAAACCATACTCTAACCATCAAAGCCTCAAACCGCTCTAAATCTTCGAGGGAATCACTTCTGCTTAAGCATATGGCATTATAAACAATAATAGCACATGAATAAAAGAACAATTGCCTCCAAGTTAAATCACTAATAGTGCACCTCACTGTTATCTTCATAAGCTCTACATAACTCATTGACAAGCATGATGGAGTCGAGCAATGTCAAGACAACTAAGATTAACCTCAAATCAATAGGACAATTCACAACAATCAATGCAAATAACACCAAAACTGATTTTTTTTTCTGAGTCAAATCACACACCTCCAAATCGATACCCATAGTCTCAGCAACATGACGCATAATGGAGTGAACGAGCTTGCTCTTGTTGTACCTCTCCTCGCAGGCCTGAATATCCTCCTCAGAAACCCTCCTCTTACTCAAATCGATGTAACCCTTGTCCTTATCAACCCTGAGAACCATGACGGGCTCGATGCGGCCAACCTTGATGAGACTGCTGACGCTTCGAATCCGACGGCGGGAGAGCTCGGAGAAGAGGATCATTCCCTCGATGTTGTTGTATTCGAGCAGCGAGACGTACGCTCCCATGTCGGCGAAGGTCTTCACCTGGATCATCACCGCCATGTCAACCTCCGGGTACTTGGCCTCGTACATGCGGCACTCTAGATTGGGCGTGTTGGAAGCCATTGTCGACGACGACGACTGGACTCAGTTACTATTTTCTTACGGTTTCTCGGGAAAGTTTTGGGGGTTTGTTGGCAATTTTCTGAGCGGTGAGCTGGGTAGTAGAATTAGGGTTTTGAATAAGGTTTTGAAGATTGGGTTTGCTAAACTTTTTATTTGTCCAAAAAAAAAAAACGAATATATATTCTCGCCTCACGGAGTCAGATGCTCAAAAACGGCCGTTAAGTGATGACTGCTGAAGACAAGAAACGACAACGTTTTAGGCACTTTCCAAAGTTTACAGAAAGAGCCAATCAGCCAAGGCCAAAGGTGATGGAGGGACCAGATGTGCAAATAATAAAAATTATTCTGATAATTACAAGAAAGACCTCTAAGTATGCCCGGAAATACTTAATTGTCCAAAAGAGTCTTTCACTGCACTGGACACCCTTCGTTTTAACTCTCCCAGTTGGTAACTTTGTCAATGTTTCCATCATAATGACAATTTTACCCATACTCTCATTTTAGTTTTTTAAAAAATGATCCAGTTTGATCCATAACGCCCTCATACGGTCCAACGTGATTGGACCTACCAACAATCTTAGTGCAACTAAACGCCCTCATACCTCTTGACGCAACTCGAAGACACCAAACATGCCTGAACTTCCTAAATCAGATCGACTTCACCCAATGTGCTCATACCTCTAGTTGTAGCCTGAAGTGGCCATGAACGCTCGAGGTTTCCTCAAGCCCTTAAAATCTCCCAAATAGCCTACCAAATTAAGGGAAGACCTGATTGATGGATTGGTGTATTCTTTCGAGATATTCCAACGTCCTCCAAGTGCTACCCATGTCATCAGGAATCCACCACAATGTCATCCTAAGAAAATATGACATTACCACTATCTCATCATGATAATATTTTGTCAAGCTCCTCGCGATTCTTCCAAACAAGCAACTAACGGAGAAAAATTATAGTGAAACAAATCAAGTCTATACACTTTGCATCCGAGAAAATTGTTAGGGTCATGACTCCTATACCCCACCAATCAATTCTCCCTCTACTATGCTCGGGTTTATACTAACGGTTGTTTTCGTTAATTTTAGGTCATAGAACCTCATTCTGCCTCCGTCTCACAAGATCCAAACCAATAATCCGTCACAAGACCTCAATATTTAACCATAGGACGTGTACAAAAAACCATGTTGTGACATTGTTTCGAGATCACATGCTATTGCTACATGTGTTGTACACCTTGGCATGCATCTATGACACTTAAAAAATCATCTGCTGTTTGATTCTGTCTCGTGAGCATTGGTGACGCAGACATGTGTTGAGAATTGATGTTTTATGAACTGGGTTTGCTTGTTCAATCTTATTTTCTGGTATTGTTTACTACATATGCTGATTTTCTGCTTTTAATTTTTCATCTTCTTCATCTCCTACTTCTTCCATATTGGTAACGGAGAATCAAATTCGAATACTTGAGTATCAAACTCTAAATTCAACAAAGAATTGATATTGGGTTCTAGATTATCATGGCACTTGTTATTGTTCAATCGACATTTTTACAATTTACATACACAATGTGATCATATGCAGTTAGAAGTGTAGTATATGCCATCTGAACTGCCAGCAAATCACCAGAGAGGTTCCATCAGAATCAAGTCCCAAACAACACGAGATAGGCTCGAAGAGATCGAGTAGATGTAGTCCAGTCCGGTTGCATCTAAAACGACAATTATATATAATAGAGTTGATGTTATCGTTGAATACTTTTCCAAGGACAACAAGCAGTATTGCAAATCATAGACTTGGAATGAAAGAGACGAAAGCAACAATGATTTACAACAAACTTCTATCGTGTATACAACAAACCATCGAAACATTCAAAATCATTGTCTGAAGTAAGAGCTGGCTAAGGATTAGATTATGGAGTTCCAAGTTCCAACAAGGAAAAAAATGCTAGACTCCATTCTATTCTTGATAAACAAACTATAAATCGGCTTTGTTGGAAGATGATGTGTCACTATACTCAAGAGCAGATAAAAGCCAGCTGAAAAATGACTTCTTACTTGAAGGTTCTTGCTTTACCGTGCAGAGCGAAGTGTAGTCGTGCTTCAAATGAGGAGCAACTATTCTTTCCTGAAAGACGAACATAAGGTTATACAATGACCGTTAACCAAAAAACATATTTTCAATAAATATTTTGAGCACTTATTGTATAGTACCTTGAAAAGTTCAAATGGACAGAAGTCAGCATTGTTACATCCCTGTTCACGAAAGTGCAAAACTTTATTATTCATGAAATGTATATAAAACAAGAGAGAAAAAGGAGCTTCCCGATAATACACAGAAGTAGAGGCTTACAGGCATTGGAACCGGGTGTTCATTGTGCAATACTTGCACAAAGTACTTGCTCGAGGAGTTTGCTGGGCAGCTATATAGAACCAGCATATTATTCCCTGCAAATGGGGCCACAGCGCTGCCCATCCAATTTCTCTTCTGGGGCGGCTTAGGAGGGTGCTCCAAGGGCTGTTCTTTTTGTATTTTCTGGAATTCTGAAAATTTCAGAAGATATAGACTATTAAGAAGACAGCATATAGCAGACACCACACACAAGGTAATATAATATAATGCGGAAACACATTTATAAATCCATAACTAAAAACTAACCAGAGCCTTCAAGAAATAGACCAAGCAGACATGAAAATGGCACCACTGTTTCTGCGTGTGCAAATCTAAGTCTAGCTTTTTCGTAGCTGCCAGGGACATGTTTCTCTGCAAGAGTACAAGACAAAATATAAAGGCAAAACAAAGTTATGCCTAAATACTTTTGCAATCGTATCACTTTAAGAGGTCATTGCAAGCAAGAAAATTGGACCAAGTTTTATTTTACCCTCAATAGCCTTGATGGCATCCTCCATTGACTGAAGAACATCTTCAAGCAACAGCACTCCCATACGATAGTTTAGTGATTCACCATAACCTTTTAGAACAAAGGCCTCAAGATCATCTGTCCATTCCAGTAAAGCAACCTAACAGGTACATATATACAATGCAAGTTAAAAGGCATGACATATGTGATTCTCAAACTACATTTCTTAATTAGCACAATAAGTTTTCTATATATTAATATCCATTATCTCATATAAACAAGGATACAAAACCTGCATAAAAAAAAAAAACATATTTACTCTATCCATATTCATAAATAATAAAAGCAGTGAATTAGTTAATAAAACAATTTACATCGTGCATAGCGTGTAGACTCATTATAAGGAAAACCTTGCAGAAGCATATGACTACATAACACTAAATCCACCAATCATATGTATTTTTTTAGACCCATGTACCTCAGGAGGGAGGAAAAGACCACAAGCTTGATCAGTTATCTCCAATAGTGAAGCCTCCTGCCATAATAAAATACCAAAATTAGAACTGCAAATAGAGTCATTCTCGACTGGATTCTAGTTAAGAGGGGAATGATTAATATGGTAATGAAAAATAAAAAGACATTTTGTAATCACCTGCTTGCAGAGAAACCAGAGAGAAGCAGTGTCTTGCTTTGTAAAGTTAAGTTCATAGCGCCTCACTAATGCAGAGGTAATTTCATCCAAGATAGGTTCCTTAAGTTCATGGACAGAAGGTTCCCGATTTTTTCTAAACGTCTGCATTAACAAATTAAGCAAAACAATTTTATAGCAGCTGTGCTGGCATAAAAATCCATGCTCAGCCAAAAATTTCCTGTAGTCCATTCACTTTAAATAACTAACAACTTACACCTTTAACTAAAACTGGCAAAACATGGATACCGAGAATGACAAATTTTCTCTCACAAATAGAACAGAAGAAACATGAAATCATACATTTTTATTTATTTGAAAAGGAGACGTCAAGTTCACGGAAGAACAATACACAGAAGTAAATGCAAGTTGGAAGTATCATAAGACAAAAGGATAGGCAAAATTGATGCAGAAGATGGTGCCAGGAACAATTTACTATGGGAAGGTATTGTTTACTGGACATCCTGTAACAAAGAATTTTTTTGGTAAAGGAGACACATTTGCACATGCATTAATATTTTTTATGAAATCTAAAATAATCATGTGCCCCAATAAGGGAGAGGTTCTGAGGAGTAGGACACTCATGAGTCATGGATGACCAACTTAATAATCATATGTATTTCTCTTCAGTAGATATCATAGTGCTCCTAAACACATTTACAGACTGGGCTCGAGCATATTAAAATTTAACACCAGTATAAAAGATAAATATGCACGTGCATTTTAAATTTTGAAAGAAGGGACACCAGTACCTTATAATTTTCACAGCAGTCATAAAACCTCAGCAAAGTATCACTTGCCCGGCTTTCACTTGTAACAGCAAAAGCTCGATTTCTCCCTGGCCCTAGAGTTCCTCTCTCACTGAATAGACCAATGCCAAATGCCACAGCGCTAGCCGATGCCCGAGGAACCTAACCAATTGAAAAGAGAAATATATTTAACTTCATAAAGTCCACACATACAACTGAAGAAAAATCATTATCCTAGTAAGAGAAAGGTATATAACTGATGGGATATTTACACATTCACAAATAAAACTTAAACAGGGTAGCAAAGAACAGAGCACATATCATAAAACATAAAATTAACCCTGACATCAATACTACAACAGAATCAGGTTGCCGTAAAATTTCACAAGTATTGCACCTAATTAAGAAAAATAGACAGCATCCCACTAACCTGAGTTGCCTTTATCGTATATATGTCTGGGTGGTATTCATCGTTAAATAGATTTGGAAACCTTTCTCTGGTTCTTATTCCAAGATGATATAATTCTTCCTCTCCTTTTTTAATCAATTCTCCACCCTTCAACTTTCCTTTCCAGGGAGATTTCCAACCTTGGAACCAGGCAGGAACTTTCTTTAGAGACAATTTTTTCTCTTCTGCATTATTAAGAAGCACTTCTAAACGAGTAGCCAAACTATCTAATTCTCTCATTCGCTTCTTGGTAGGTGAGCGAGTTCCATGCCTTGCCTGCAAATGCAAAGTCATATATAAATATAAATTTATCTTCTTCTTTTTACTGATTTATGAAACATGGTTTTTACTTTTTATGACACTTCAATTTACATGTTTAGAGACCCTTAGAAGAAATTCCATATTAACTTCCCAAATAACAGAGAAATGCAACAAAAGAAGACAATTTTGCTGAATGTAGATGAATTATAACAAATGTAAAATAAACAGTAGATGTAAATTGTAAATCAACAGTACATAAGAAAAATTGAATGCCAGCTTCAGTTAATTGACCCTGACAAAAAAGATGCTCAGCATGCATCAATAATTCAGCAATAGCTGAACACCAGGGATGGTGTGTACACAGTTAATTCCTGAATTTTCTTGAACTGCATAAGTATGACCAATCTGCTCACAGAGATTTGCTAATTGAGGTTATTCTAACTATACATATAGACATTATATCTAGAACTAATGCTTAGTCTGTTCTCTGATTTGGCAACTTTTAAGCCCTATGGAGAACAACTCAGCATAACAATCAGTTAAATATAGGCACATGCAAGATGATAAAGTATTAGGCAAAACTGATGAAGTGAAAAAACTAGAACTATGGTGATACATTAACCAAGTTGGTTACTGGTTTGCTCTTCAGATATTAATTCTATGTCCTTGTTTTTTTGCTAGTATACACTTCGAAATTTATTTATCAATATACTATATGCATGTTTGCTATGATATAGGTAAAAAAGGACGGTAAGCAAATGCACATTAGCAATAAGAAACAAAACTGAAAAAGATACCACAAGATTTAAGTGGATAGGAGTACATCCACCAGGTATCTCCGAAGGAACAAATGAATTGTCAGCTACATCTTTAACAGCACCATACCTGCACAGAAAGAAATAAGAACCAATCTATAAGTAGCCAACAATACAGACCTCATTGTGTGCTCAAATTTCAGCAAAACTCAAATCGCTGGAAATGTGACAAAAACTCACAAATGCACAAGCCGCAGCCTAATTTCTATGCATTTTTAAATAATAATAAACTGCATTTTTAAATAATAATAAACTGAATCTCAATTCAGTTCCTTATATTGTGGTATATAACAGGAGCTCAAATACAGACATTACAAAACGAGAAATTAAAAATTACACATCCTGTTACTGAAAATTCACCCCCCCTTTAAACAAAACCCCCCCCGCCGCAAAATAGGGCGCGAGATCAGACGATCAGTCTCAACAACACCGTTCGTTTCAGTTTTGAAATGGAAAATCAAATCAAATCAAATCAAAGTAATACTTAAATCACGAAACGGATTGAGCATGCGAACCTCGTTACGGTGGAGAGATGTTGCCGGACGTCGAAACCTTGTTCGGCGGCGACTGAAAGAGCGCACACAACCAAGATCATCACCAGAAGAGCAGCCATGGTAGCCTCCACCTCCAGCTTTCTCATCTTTCTTGGGAAATAAACCAAAGAACGAAGCAGAGGAAGGAATATATGCTATGAAACGGTGCCGTACGGAGTGTCGCACCGTCACGGTCTTGCTTGTCCCTGGTCTGGTTTGCGAGAACTTGTAAGACCGACGAACCGTAAAAATGAATCGGACGGCTATAAGTTAAAGATCGAGAAGCTGATGTAACACAACCAATCTCATGTTGGCACGTCGCACATAACATTGATTTTAAATGGGCTGTTTGGCCCAAAACCTATAGCGAAGATGGGCCCATTTGGGTCCAAATAAGGCCCAAAAGAGAAACACATTCCGGCCCAAGTATCTCCTTCCTACTACTAGGGTTTGGGAAGGGTTATAATTGAGCTCTCTCTCTATTGAGCCACCACTAGTCAGGGAGAAGAAGAAGCAGAGCAGAGGAGGCTCAGCTGCTGCACCAGAGATCGCCGAGCTCGAAATCCCAAAATGGTTCGCTCCAAATCTTCATTTTCTTTGATTTGTATCTCTGTTTGTTCTTGTTCGATGAACAATTTGTTTGATTTATTAGATTGTTGTGATTTCGCGATGATATTTACTTCCATTGCTGTAACTACATTGGTCGGAATGTGCCCTCGGATTCATTCTACAATTGCGTTCGATAGTTTGTATCTTTGTTTCGTTTCAATTTCAGTGATAGATTCATGTTGAAATACCAGATACGCAATGACTCTAATTTTTTTCATCTTTTCAAAGCTTTGTTTTAATATGCATTTTGTATGATTGATGGTTCAAAGTTTTGTATGATTTGGTACCTAATTGTTTACGTGAAAGTTATGCTATCTGTACTGGAAAAAAAATTCAGACATGTTTATCTAATTGTTTTACCATACTTGCACTCTATTTTGTCTATGAATTTTGTTTCTGGGAGTTCATTTCCAATGCTGGTTCATTTATACTTGCATATAGTCTCCTCTAAGTCCTATAGATAATCAAAGAGTTTAGATAGTATCTGTACTATTTTTTAATCGGAGTTGGAATCAAGAATGGGAATTGGAATGAGATTCCCATTCCAAAGTTATTATCATGACGACATGACCATAAAATCTTAAACCAAACATGAAGAATGGGAATCCCATCCTTAATCCCATTCCTGAACAATAATTCTGATCCAAACTCTACCTTCAGTGCTTCATTAGCATTGCGGCTGTGCTGAATTGCTTTTGATGATTGAGGGTAATGAGTATATTGATTTGAATTACTAATCTGCGTTTTGATAAGTTTATTAGCATTGATTTGGTTGTTGTTAACTATCTCATTATGACTATAACAGGCAAGAGGATTGAAGAAGCATTTGAAGAGGCTCAATGCCCCCAAGCACTGGATGCTTGACAAGCTTGGTGGTGCATTTGTAAGATTCTAATACTCATTGATCTCTCTCTCTGTCTCTCTCTCTCTCTCTCTCTCTCTCTCTGCAGTAGCTGATCCGAACTTTGTTCATATAGGCTCCCAAACCATCATCTGGTCCTCACAAATCCAGGGAATGCTTACCATTGATTCTCATTTTGAGGAACAGGTTGAAGTATGCTCTGACATACCGTGAGGTCATTGCTATTTTGATGCAACGGCATATTCTGGTTGATGGGAAAGTCAGGACGGATAAAACCTACCCTGCAGGTTTCATGGGTATGCATATCAGGCTCTTCTTTCATAGTTACCTTGTTCAGTACGAGTAGTTTTGTTGTTTTAAATTCATATTGTACTGTGATCTAAAATGAGATTAATTGATATTTGTATAAATAATTTTTATTCAATGATGTTTCATAGTCTCTCAATTTCTGTTGCCAATTGTTCCTCAGATTTCTAGTTGTTTTTCAATGTTATGGTCATAAATAATGTATGTCTTGCAAATACTCTGCATGGCAGATGTTTTGTCAATTCCCAAAACCAATGAGAACTTCCGCCTTCTCTATGACACCAAGGGTCGGTTCCGTCTCCACTCAATCAGAGATGAGGAAGCAAAGGTAAGACAACCTTACATGTTCTGTGATAACTTTTGTTTCTATTGTTATGGTTTACATGCTTATGTTGTGTAATCCTGTTTAAGAACACACCTTATAGTCCTCTTTGCATCTACATGGAAATTTCGTAGAGTATAATGCAACCACATCTTGTTATTGTCGTGTTTTTATTTTGTTCAGCAAGAGTAATATATTAAGAATAGAATAAAAGTATCCTTTTGTATTTAGTTTGTCAAATCAACATGTGGATAGTTTATAAATGTAGATCATTTGAATGTCCCATTTCCATTTTTAGGTTATTCTGATTTTTTTTATTATATTGTTTCTCATCAGTTCAAACTTTGCAAAGTTCGCAATGTGCAATTTGGACAGAAGGGTATCCCATACATCAACACCTATGATGGGCGAACCATCCGCTACCCAGACCCTCTTATCAAGGCCAATGATACAATCAAGTTGGACCTAGAAAGCAACAAAATTGTTGACTTCATCAAATTTGATGTCGGTAATGTGGTCATGGTCACTGGTGGAAGGAACAGGGGGCGTGTAGGTATACTCAAGAACAGAGAGAAGCATAAGGGAAGCTTTGAGACCGTCCACATCCAAGATGCTACTGGTCACGAGTTTGCAACTCGTTTGAGCAATGTGTTCACCCTTGGCAAGGGGGCAAAGCCTTGGGTATCCCTTCCTAAAGGCAAGGGTATTAAGCTTACCATCATTGAGGAGGCAAGGAAGAAGCTTGCTGCCCAGACAGCTGCTTAGATCATCATCCCAAAGTCCATCCCCATCTGTTATGCAGACTTGTTTGATGGAATATTTTGTAGTGATTTCCTGTTAGCTTGTGGATTTGCACCCAGTTTTGTGGCTTGTTTCTTATGATTGATCCTAGAATTTTTATTGTTGCTAAACCATCTTAAATTTTATGGTATGTTGGATGGAAAATTTACTTTAATGCCAACGTTTTTTTATTATCTTGGTCCTTGGAACACATATGTATGTGATGGATTATTTGGTAATTGAGATGTGTGCTGATAGTTCTGGATAATTTGCAGCACATTCTGTAAGTGTGAGGCCCATATGGGATTTTTGGACTAGAGGATATGTATTGGACAACTACTACAAGTACTGTTCCCATGGTTTTTAGCTTGTCATTTTCTTATACTCAACTCTTAAAATTTGTGTTATTTGTGATTATTTTTCCAACATTTATGTACTTATGTTGTTGAAACAAGGCACTAAAGAAGTATAAATTTGAAGCCATCACTTCCTATGCCTCCAAGATCCTCATTCCCTTAAATTCAAAGGACTTGGCAAACGCCAGCTAAAGCTCTAGTTGTAAAACTATTCTTTAAAGTTCTTGACTCCTTAAACTGTGCTTCTATATTTTACTAATTGAACCGTCCCAATTCATTGTAGGACCCAGCCATACGAGAAGGATTCCATGAAAAAAAAAAAAAAAAAATTCTTCAATGTGACAAGAACAAGTGTCCGGTCTCTAGAAGTCTCATCGATCTTATCAAGTAATGGCAGGCACCAAATATTTTATAAGTTTATGGTACTAATCCAATCTGATGAGACAACTAATCTTGATTAAATAAATGTGTACATGTTGGGGACGAAATTGACTGACACAAATTTGCAGATGGGCGATGAAGAATGAATGGTCATAAACTCGGGTCAATTCTGAAATCCTTATCAGATTCCATGGTGCATTATAGTTTGATTAGAGATGAGAATAAAGTTGAATAGAAAAGAGAATAAAGTAAACATAGATTTTGATAGATATAAAGACACATCCACATGATGAACTGTAACAAACTTGACAAACCAGAACCTTAAAGAAACATAGTAACTGTCTTAAATCATCAACAAGACTTCAGCTAATCTAAAACCCTTAAGTCATCTAATTGAGGAAGTCCTAATGCAAAACAACACATAAAACTAAAACCCTAAAAAGTAAACCTAATTCCCATCATCCAGCAAAAACTATGCAGCAGCTAAGCCTCCTCCAGCAGCATCTTGTCAAAGTGCCACGCTCCTGAAAAATGGATCAAAAACATAGTTAGAGAAGTCCATTGATTGATAAGCAAGGAAAAGAAATGCACGAGTAGAATGGAAATTATGAGCCCAATACCATGTCCCTTGCCGACTCTCCTCAGCTGAGCAACATATTCGGAAATCTTCTTGATGGCTTCAACCTATAGAAGAAACAAATGGCAAACCAATCTCAATACATTTTATCAATCAAACAAAGAACCAAGTTTTAACAAGAATGTAAACATAACAAATGCGCTTCACCTGCTCAGCTAAGAACTCGCTTTCAACATAATCAGCCAACTGAACATCATTGTTCCTATCCGCAACCTATTGTTCAAACACAATGTTACTACTCAATTGTTTGATCAATAAATTACGATAATCGACATTGTTAGGAGTGACGGTAGCTTACTCTATGCAAGTTCAAAAGCTTCTCATTAACTAGCTTCTCCAGAGACAAAGCAAGTTCCATTGCTAAACAAAACAAAAGGAGCAAAAGGAAAGGAAAAAAAAAACACATCACAATAATGAGCAAAGTAAAAAACTTAATGAACAATCACAACAAATGTGTATCCCCAAAACTCACCATACAGAGCATCTCCTTTCTCAGGATGATCAAACTCGGAAAGAGGCATCACTATGGACTGAAGCTTCACTTTCCCACCTCGTTTGTTCTGAGAGTTAAATAACAAAACTTTGTAAATTTGTAAACACGTTTCAAGCTTCTAATCAGAAACCACCATCAATAAAAACACAAATGCCAAGAAACAAACACCTGGTATTCCATGAACGCCTCAGCATGGTCCCTCTCTTCTTCACTCGATTCCTTGAAAAACCTACACACAACAAAAGTGAGTAACACATTAAACAGTCATCCTAAGAAACTAAATTGAACACAAAAAGTGGCAATTTTTCAAAAGCCTTACTTAGCGAGGCCCTTGAGTGCGACGTTGTCCCTATCAAAATAGGCAAACATAGCATGGTACACATACGAGACATTGTACTCCACACTGCAAAAATCGTCACAGATTTCTCAGAAATTGAAGGAACAGAAATCAAATACAATCAAGATCGACAGATACGATTCAATTCAAAACAAAAAACGAAACCGAAAACCGACTTGATCTGCTCGTTGATTGCGGCCTCGCACTCATCGGTGTACTTCTGGCGAGCGAGAGAGACATGCGGAGAATGGGGAACGAGACTGAGCTCCTTCTTCACCTCCTCGAAGGGCTCGAAAACGACGCCGCTCAGGGGGCGGCTGTTCGGCTCCTTGGAGGCGCAGACGAAGAACCCGCTCCCATTACCGGCGGTGGAGGGTCGAAGATTCGAGAACAGAGAGGCAGAGGAGCTCAACGGAGCAGGCGAGAACGAAGACGAAACAGAGGACAAGAGATTGTCTCCGCGAGAGGCGAGGAGCGAGAACGAAGGAGCAGCCTTGAGAGTGAGAGACATGGTTGTGTGTGTAGAGAGAGAGAGAGAGAGAGAGATGGTGAAATTGCAGAGACTTGGTTTGAAGATTTAGAGAAGATGGAGGGTTTATATATGTGGAGAAGAGAAGAGAAGAGAAGAGAAGAGAAGAGGGATTGTAGTAGTGGCCGTGTGGTTAGGAGGTGACGAGAGTGGGCGCGTGGCTGACTCGTGGTGGATATAGTTGCAGTTTCTATGTACTGATTATTAGCCTTTTTTTTTTTTTTTTTTAAATTTTATAATTTTGATTCCATGTTTTTAAATTTGAGAAAAAAACTGAATCATTTGAAGATCCTGTTTCGTAAATTAGTTACTGGTTTGATTTTTATTTTTTTATTTTTTCAGTGCAGGTTCGTGTATTTTTGTGATAAAAATTTAAATAATTATATTAAAATATCCATTTACGTGTATATGTCCGTGTGCAGCAGTAATGGCCAGTACTTTAGTAGGTGCCTCAAATTCAGTAGTTTATGCGAAGTACAAAATGTAGAGCTTTATGTTTGGACAATGGACTCCAACACAAAAATATGGCGTTCACTGCAATAGATAAATAAGTCGGGTTGAAACGAGTAAACGTACACGATTCAACATGTTATGCATGATAAAATTAATACATTTAACTCAATAATAACTA
>JAYMTA010000853.1:0-23655 GCA_036897625.1 Pelargonium cotyledonis
ATATATATGTATTATAAATTTACTCATTACCATATTGGCTCAGTAAATTTATTTCCATTTTGGCATGTGCACGCTTTGCTATCTTTTTTAACATCTGTTTTATTTTTTTCCTTCCTAGCAACATGTTGCCCCTACATACAATCACCAAAACATTAGAGGAGGACGTGGAAGAGGAAGAGGAAATGGGGTATGACCTACTTCTCTGGCTATATGTAATTTCATGCTTTGTATTTTAAACATTAATTAATTGGATGTACGAGATAGCTGATTTGGTGTTCCACATTTAAGACTGAACTAAATGGAAGTTGTCGGGTTGCACATTGTTGTGACTTCCACTGTGAAAGAGTGACAACTTAATGGTTATTTAGATCCATCCCCATCAAGAAATAAAACTATTGGACAAAATGTGTTGACTAATGGCCTCTGTGAGAGCAAAACCAAACCAATATGCAATTCATTTGTTTGTTGCTTAAATTTCCGAGTGATGGATGTGCTGTTTTTTCTGGTTTGATTTTTTATCTCTGCAGTTGTCTTGTAATTCTTTCCCATAGTCATACTAGTTAATAATGCAATATATATGTGGGCAGAAAACAAAAGAAAATCTTAAAAAATATTAGTTCCGTACAGAATTGTCTGCTTTTTTTTTAGTTGAGCTACACAATAGAGTTAGCTCTCCCCTTTTAACCCAAAACCACACCCTCCCCCACGCAATGGGATTCGAACCCACGACCTCCCACATGGAGACGTGTATCTTGGCCATTGCGTCATCCCCTAGGTGACAGAATCTACTTACATTTCTATTTCTGCTGCAAATGGAGGTGCTAGGTTATTGTGTTGGGTTTTTGTCAAGATCATTGCATTTAATCGAAAATGATGTTAATTATTACATTATGATGTAACTGTTTTATGTTAGTTTTAGACGAACAAAAAAAGTTACTCCCTCCGTCCCAAAATGAGTTTTCCTACTTTCTATTTTGAGAAAAATTAAGGAGAAGTTAGTTAGTGTGGTATGTTTACTATTGTATCCTCATGATCATGTGTTGAGAGATCTAACTAACTTTTTATAAGGATATTATTGACAATTCATACATAACTAAATTACTAGAAAAGAAAATAAGACACTCATTTTGGGACGGAGGGAGTATTTCTTGTTGAATGTGAAAGAAAACAAATTCCAAAACTCAATGGAAAATCATTTCTCAATGATTGACCTAGAACTCCAAATATAAAAGGGGGCGTTGCTTTGTTTGGTGTTGAAGGCACTAAAGGTTGAAATGTTGAATCTTATCAAACTATATGAAATCTATTCAACTGAACCCTCAACGTTTTAAGTCTGCAGTTTTTATCTTGTTTTGGTGATTTCTCTTCTGCTCATCTAGAAAACACTACCTTGGTGTACTTGGTTTTTGACTGTTTCTGTATTTCGTTCTGTAGGTTTCACATTCTGTGACCCAGTTCACTGAGGAGTTTGATTTTATGGCAATGAATGAGAAATTCAACAAGGATGAAGTATGGGGTCATCTTGGTAAAAGTAACAAACTTCAAGAGGATGGGGACTTACAAGATGAAAATGACGTGGGATCATCAAATCATGAAGCCAAGGTATATTACTCTCTCTCTCTCTCTCTCTCTCTCTCTCTCTCTCAAAACAATATTTTTTCTTCAGTTTGATTTTTCATTTATCCCTCTCTTTCTTGTTACACAGCCCGTTTATGTTAAGGATGATTTTTTTGATTCCTTATCGTGTGATGCTCTTAATCGTGGCTCACGTGGTGGAAGAACTAGGTTCTCTGAACAAATGAAATTAGATACTGAGGTATTGCTCTCTCTCTCTCTCTCTTTCTCTCTCTCTCTCTCTCTCTCTCTCTCTCTCTTAGAAGTTGATTTGCAAATGTCTATCATATGTATGCATAGACTGGATTTATTACATATCTTCCAACATTCCAAAAATATATTTTTTAACGTATCCATAATTTATTTAATAGGAAAAAAGTTTATAACATACACATCATAAAAGTGATTTGTATATAATATTTTTTGAATAACAATCCCCTAGTATTAGGTCGGACCTTTTTTTTTTCCGTCTCCGAGTTTGAACCTTTCAGGTTTGGCAAAAAAAATTGTGTTATTTGAATATGCATATTTGTCTAGGCAAAGAAAAGTTGAATTTTCATTATTGTTTGAACATGAAAGCTTAAAATATGAATTTTGTGAAGCATGTTGTTTTCCACCCCACTATTTAAAGTCCTGCTTTATTAGCTTAACATTTTGATGGTGTGCAGACATTTGGTGATTTCCCAAGAAACCGGGGAGGTCGAGGTGGGCACGGACCTTATCGAGGTGGCCGGTCTCGTGGTGGGTACTATGGAAGGGGGGGCTATGGTTATGGTTATGGTTATGGCTATGTTGGGAGGGGTGGTCGGGGATATAACATGTCAGGTAGAGGACCTCCTAACTAGCTCCTCCTGGATTGTAACTGTGCTCTCCAAGTGTAAGTTTAAGACACGGAGGGCCACGTTTGTAGTAGCGTTTTCTGTAGTCGCGTTGTTTAGACTGATGAAAAAATAAGCAGAGCTCAAGACAGACTTGTATGTACTGCATTTTGTTTTTGTGCCAAATCCCTTTTGCCAGAATTTTTATGGTATTGTTGAATACAAACAACAAGAGATGGTTTTGGATTTCATTGCCTGTTTTGGGTCATAGAAAATTGTAGGATCCACCTCTTGTAATAAGTTTTATTATGGGTCTGTTTCGGGCCCTAACGTTGCTCTAAACGGGACTCTGTTCATGGATCCAGCGGCCTTTTTTTTTTTTTTTTTTTTTTCTGGAATAAATCGCAGATAATTCTCATGTCTGCGACTACTCTTGCTCGTCCGTGTTCAGTCGACTAGAATCTTGTATTTATTTATTTACCTGCAACCAACTGCAACAGTCGAGAAATAACAGATGGGCCATATTCATTACCAATCTGACAACCAAAGTCGAACTTCAAAAACTATTTGAAACTCTTCCTCCATTCTAATGAAACAAAGAACAATAGAAATAATAACACAAGCAAATCAATATCATCTCATTCATGCTGTCACATTGTTGAAGTAAATAAACAAGAGAAGGGGGTTGACAAGAAAAATAGAAGCAGTAGAGAACCCATTTCTGTCTTGGGGTCTGCTTCTTAACATTGTTTTTTCCCCTCACAACCAACATAATAAGCACAAGCAAAGGCAGGCCCGCTAAATCTTTTTTGTAGGCACGATGACATATTACAAGTTCGAGCTAATTGTTACACGAAAAAACTAGGTGCGGTTAGGAAGCTCGATCTGGCATGCCATATCCTTGACCCTGACCCCTTCCATAATTCCCATATCCTTGACCCCTCCCATTATACCCATAACCGTAGCCATAGCCTCCCCTTCCATAGTAACCACCACGTGATCTGCCACCTCGACCGGGTCCCCGACCACCTCGTCCACCACGGTGCCTTGGGAATTCTCCAAATGTCTGTATACCAACAGAATGTTATTTGCAACCTTAAATTTAGAGGAAAAACAGAAACTAGCTTCACATACGTAACTGGTGTTACAGCTACAGCAAAATTATTGCTGGCATGATCACTCTCTTAGCGAAACATCTGGAGAAAAGATTTTAGGTAGACAGAAAGCATTTCCGAGCACAACGAGATGTATTAATTGTTAAGTATTTTACCCACAACATTTATAAAAGTCACATTGTTAAAGCATTTACACTGAGCAAGCAGAGCATTCAAAGCATTATGGCACAAAATGAAAAACGCTTCCAGTAGAATTGTTATAGTCAGAAGTGCTCTCGCGTGTATATATTTACTCAGAGATTCAATGCCAAATTGAATCTATGAAAAATGAATAGTGAAGTACTAGAGAAAATATGTCAGACTCATGGTTATAATCTAGTAACAAAAAGAGTTTTTTCTTGTTAACCCTCAATATTCTTTTTCTTTAATCCTAAGAAAAATAAAAATAATAAAACGTAAACCTTGACTTAGACACAAAATGAAGCCTCAAACAAATAGGCTTTTTAGGTTCATGTTCTTAATAAAACTACAACCTTTTCTTGTTCAGATAAATAGATATATATTAAATAACATGAAAATCTTAAAATGTCATAAAACAAATAAGTCGAGGGAGCTCTAGAGAGAGAGAGAAAGCAATACCTCAGTATCTAATTTCATTTGTTCAGAGAACCTAGTCCTCCCACCACGTGAGCCACGATTGAGGGCATCACACGACAAGGAATCAAAAAAATCGTCCTTAACATACACAGGCTGTGGCACAGAAGATGAATGGTAAGGAAAACGACCAAAAAATACAAACAAACAAAATTCCACTTTTTGACGGTGCAAATTAAAGAGATAGTACCTTGGCATCATTATCTGATGATCCCACATCATTTTCAACTTGTGCATCCCCATCTTCTTGAGGTTTGTTGCTTCTACCAAGATGACCCCATACTTCATCCTTGTTGAATTTCTCATTCATAGCCATGAAATCAAACTCCTCAGTAAACTGGGCCACAGGACGTGAAAGCTACAAGATCAAATATTGATGTAGTCAGCAAATAAGTATAATCACCCAGGTTAAATTTTTGGACTGGCAGAACAAGATTGATCAAAATAGATGAGGAAGTGCAAACATATCAAAAAGGGAGGGGAACCAAGAGTCTTTAACTGACATGCACAAAAAACTTTAACAAACGATAAAATCATTTTATTCTACCAGCAATAATAGATATCGCAAAAACAAAGCAGGAATCATTATGTATGATACAGAGATGATCCGTTGCACCAGACACTATGCAGCTTTTGTTTATGATAATGGAATTATCACACCCCACTTAACCCTGTTACCCCTTTTTGGCTAACCCTAGAATATCATGTTCTATTAAGACCATCAATTTTGATTATTTTTTTCTGTTACAGTCTGACTGGAACTCTTAGTAATTTGACCAGAATCGCCATAAGGACCTTTCATGATTAAATAAACATAATCCTTCCTTCTATCCTTGGAGTTTGGTCAACCATTTTAATGGATTTTCAAGCTAAGGTGTCGCTGCATTAATAAAGATAACAAATTGCGTCTAAAACTAATAACATGGTTAAATTTTAATATCATTATTATAATGACCTCAACAATAATCCAGTACAATAAGCTAGCACTGTCAATTAAACGTAGTAAGCTGATTCGGTGCAGTTTTAGTATTTATTCAGCTCTTTATCTTGGTGAAGGCAGGGAAGACATACAACTCAGTGGTAGAATTTCACCCCAATGTGGTGGAAGCCATCATGAATCTGATTATTTACTGTCCATGACCACAACAAATACTTGAAACTCTCACATTCAGTTTGTGAGTACAGATGGCATTATGGCAACAAGGCAGGTTAAATACAAGATTTATAATCCATGTGCTTTGGTGGAACACTTCAGCAGCTTATTAGAGTTACAATGAATAAATGTGTAAAGTATGATTCATGAAAGAAGATATTATTAGGTGCAAGAAAAGGAAATCATACCCCATTTCCTCTTCCTCTTTCACGTCCTCCTCTATTACCATGTTGAATATATGCAGGAGCACCATGTTGCTGGGGGGAAGGAAACAAAAGGAATAACATATAACAAAGAGAGCACACGTCAGAATAAACATCAAAATTTTGAAGCCCTTTCAGTAAAAATCAAATTTGAGACTGAAACAAGATAACAAGTCATCAGCAAGTGCTCCAAAAAAGGAAACCAGGAAATTACAAAAGGGAAGGAAAAGAAAAGATTGAATTTACAAAGATAATGCACTAAATCCCTAACCCCCTTGAAAAAAAAAATGAAAATGGTAACTGGCAAGTGATAAGATACAAGGGAAAAAAAGAAGACAAATTAACATGCAAAATTGAACCTTAGAGAAAGACAACCTAGTTTCCTAATTCACCTAATCATAGATGATACTAAGCATATATAAGTTACATATGACCATTGGCCAGCAATACCTTATGTTCGGTCTGTGAAGGTAGAGGCAATAATGGCTCTTGTGCTTTTGTTGCAGCTGCTGGTGACAGAGGTAATTCTGACGATGACGCATGTAGGTCCTGTACCACATCATCCTTCTGAGCAGTTTTTTGAGGCGGGAACGATGATACTGTGGTTGCTCCAGGTCCAGGCTGCAAAAGATGGTCAGGGGTTACCAAAGAATGGACAGCTGACTCAGTTGGAAGTGAAATTGATGTCCCTCCAATAGAGGACAGAGGCTCAGGCATGCTTTTAAAAGGCATCATGGGAGCAGAGATTGTTTTAGACTTGTCATTGACTGCTGGTGCAGTGGCAGATTTATCAAAAACAGTAGTCAATGGAGATGCAACTGGAAGAGCTTGAGTAGAAAGCTTATTAGGAATCAAACTTGTTGACAACTGTGATACAGTAGCAGCAGATTGGGCAGGAGGCATAGAAAACTGCAAATTCAAGGAGCCGGTACTAATGGGTGGCAGCAATGGAGAACGTGCTTCTGACAATTGTGATGGTATGGGAGCTCCAGTAGGCAACGTTCCATACATCGCAGGGTATTGCATTGTCTGCTGCACGGATGGTGGCATTGACAAACCGGGTGGAGGTCGAAGCAAAGCTTGCTGCGGGGCTTGGAATCCATTTGAAGACCCATAGAATCCTTGCCAATACATTGGCATTGGAAGACCAGTACCATTAGTGGTTGGAAGAGTAGGTGGTGAACCCCAAGACCCTAAACTTCCACCAGGTGGATATAAGGGAAGATTGCCTTGAAATGCTGGTCTAGAGAGTCCCATTTGTGCTGTCTGGGAACTAATATCTGGAACAGATCCAAAACTAGGAGGAATGCTTGTAGATGTAGTTGGTGCCTGAGGATAGTGAGACTGCAAAAGTAATTAAAATAAATATCAGCAAGGAACTGGGGAATGTTTGAGTTTCATTTCAGACACATATTGACCTTTGAATATGGGATAACTGGAAACCACCTACCAAACTTAAAAACACTTCTGCAAATATAGCCAAAGACTATTTTCTCTGTTACAGAACTTTGTTAATCTAACTCAAACTATTACTCCCTTTAAACTCAGTTTTAGAATTTGGCGGCATTTCAAACATCCAAGGGCAGATAACTAATTTCAAAATTTCAGTACAAACTCGAAATCCCACATAATCTTATATAACCAAACTCAAGAACATAAGATTAGTCTATTGGCAATAATATAACAGTTATTAGTTGTTTCAATACCTGAATAATAGCAGGATCATTATCTATAGGAGTTGCAGTCTGAACAGCTGGGGAAGATTTCACCTGTAAATCCTGTACCAAATGCACAAAAAAAAAGAAGCATTTTTAGAGTATTTAATATGAATAATAAGACAAAGTAGAATGAAAACTAATGGGACATCAGAAATATGAACGATTTGGGGTAGCACATAAAACAATCAAATGCATATTATGCCTTAGTGCAGATGCTACCAGAATATGCCAATGATAAAAAGATGGAATCCAATATTTTCAAAGTCAGAGAGTCAGACAACTCTGAAGAGTTAAACATGCTATCTCTGAAGCGCCCAAAATCTCATAGCCATGGTTGTTAGTATCATAGCGATACGATTCAACATACAAACTGTATGTATCAATTGCTTGACCTGCTGGAAAGGTTGAACCAGTCTTTGAACTGTATGTATTGTATCGAATTGGTACAAATCACACGGTTCATAACGATTCATCTGGTTCATAAATTTTGGCCTATCTAATGATTGGGTCTCAAATTCTTATCTAGCATGGCATGCCCATCAATAAAAAAAATTAGGTCTATGAGAAAGTAAACAATTGACTTTCATTCTTCACGTAAAAACTCAATCCAATCAAGGACAATCAGGTTTTATACTTTCATTATTATTAATATTTCAGATTTGATTTGGTAAGGATTTGAAATATGAAGAGTCCATAATGTGCACAATGAAACCAATGAAGAGAGACCATAAATGTTGCATTACTTTTAACAGCTCTGCCACAATGAAACTCAAACCAATGTGTTGGGAGGTCAGCCCCATTCAGATTTTAAGCATATGGTCTCTCTTATTAATATGCAAATCATGTACACCTCAAAACAGTATTTTTGTATACCTTGATGTCGCTTCCTCGGAAAAGTATGTACTCATAAACTTTATCACTTGGAGGGACCTGTGGTCCGTCCTTTTTTCGCCCTTCTGTTCCATATGATCTTACTGCAAGATTTAATGTGTGTCAATGTGTGAGAGAGACAGAGAGAATTTCCTTTTAACAAAAGCATACAAGAAATGGCAACAGAAGTCAAATTAAATAATATTCAAATATTGTATCAATATGCCTTTGGAAATTACCAATAGGAACTGAACGAAATAATAATATTTATCTCATCGTTACCACGTATAATGGCCCTCTAAAACCCACCAAATTTCTAACATAGTAAATCAAATCATTTGCCGGCAACTATGCTATATAATTTTCTGAATTGAGGTTCAATCACGGAGGATGTTCCAATTCCTGCTGGAACAGCACTTATTGACACAAGATAAGGGTTTATCATCATATAGTAAAGCTAAGAGAAGATATTAATATCTTTCTTGGGATGGGAAAGTCTACTGGGATTTTCCTATTGGGAATCTCCCTAACAAAACCTCAAAGTGATTGTTTCAGCATTTACCGTAAAACATGAGCAGCATATGTATGTTACTTGAACTTAGAAATAATTAATGGAATAGTGCCTATATCTTCTGAAATTAAGTAGAAAACTACTCATACTCCTACAATATCTGAATTACAAGGTTCTATGACCTACAATATCTGAATTACATTGAAATAACAGCATTGAAATTTTAACAGCATTGAAATTTTAACAGCATCCCTGTTAATTAACCTATGGTCATGCATCAGCAAGCAAGCAATACCTTCCAAACTTCCCTTTTTGAAAATAAACCAACAAGCAATCGCCCCGGAACTCAATTAGCAGCCATCTTGAATAATTACCATAACATACTTGTATCATTTACGTAGCATATTGAATTTACAGCCAAGTTTCAAAATATTAGACGCTCACACTGTGATTTTGTATCAAGGACTCTACTTTGTCTATTCCCCAAACACCATTCAATTTCCCATTGGGACATAAAATCTGAACAGGGCTGACCTCCTAACACAAATCATTAACAAATTTTCAAAGACAAATAGGTCTGTTTGGTACTTCAAATTTTTTCACACGCATATAACACCTCCAAAAAAAAAACAAAAGTTCGCCTTAGACACAGCAGAAAGAAAAGCAAACAGTGTGTAAAACTTGAATCCAAGTCCGCGAAACAAAACCAATTCTTATTTCAGGAAATAACAAAATTAAACGCAGAAAACACGAAGAAGAAAAAAAAAACTACCGTTTCTCAAGCCGATGCTGGATTCCTGAGTGTTGATGTTGAAGAGAACGCCTTCATAGCGAATTTCGGACTTGGAAGTCAAGCTAATCAAACTGCCGATATATGAATCAGCCGATGCGCTGGGAGATCTGGAAGCCTCCGCGGCCATGGCAATGGTGTCGACGATTTCCTCTTCCTCCTCTGAGTAGAAGAAGCACAGATGATAGTACGGCGATGGAGCTTCTCTTCTCTTTACAGATTTTCTTCTGGTCTTACTCGATTCAAGTGAGGCGGGCTTGCTTGTAAATTTGAAGATTTCCGAGGACTTTGCTATAAAGAATAAGAATGTGGATTAGGCAATCTCGGCACAAATAATTTTCTCTCCCGGATCCGAACTGTGTCAAGTAGTCAAGTAATAACTATTGGTGCTTGTTTGGGTCATCTACTTGCCACGTGGACTCTGGACTGGCAATGTCTATAGACAGTTAGCCAAAACGGTGTTTGAAAATATGAAGATCTCTCTCTAGCATTATCGAGAGAGGAGTATTTATACTTGTTACCATTTTCATCATGATCCTTGTGTAGTTGTGTTCTAAGGAGCATATCGAAGTCACTAGAAGCCTCTACCGGTAAAAGTTAGGACCTTCATAACTATAAGTTAATCGTGTTTAATGTTCATAGAGTCTAGAAGTCTTTGAGAAAACTCGAGTATATAAATTGAACACACACATATTTACAAAGTTTGTGAATAATTTTTGTTTGCTTGTTAAAATAGATTTACAAACAAAGATACTTTCACCGTCTTAAAATATAATGGGTTAATTGGTTTTGTCTCCTCTAGATTGACCTTTTTTGAGTTTGAGCCCCTATTTAGGATTTAGCCTGTTTTGAGCCCCTGAACTCTAGTAATTTTTTTTATTAAACCCACGTTACATGTTTGAGTTGGTTTTGATGGGCATGTCATCTTGCCATGTCAAACTTCAACTGTGATAGATGGAATGACAGCGTTTCATTTCATTTTTTTAAAGATAAAAACGTCAACACGATGTCGTTTCGGGTGTGATTATCTCGAAAAAAAAAAACGTTTTCATTCTATCTATCGCAACCGGAGGTTAACATAGACTAAAATCACAAGTGACATGATAATGACGTGTCACCCTAAGCTGACATGACACATCAAACCGACTACAATCGATATTGTAGGTTTAATTATTAAAAGAAATGAGTCCAAGGGCTCAAACCATGCAAACCCTAATCATGGGCTAAACCTTAAATAAGTTAGTACAAGGGAGGCAAATCATTTAACCCTAAAATAATAGTTCACCTTTTAACCATGAGGTTTCCTAAGCAGACCCGCAATCCGCACTTTTAAGTCATATTACATTCAAACTAATCTTCATTCGAGTTGGGAGACCTCATGTTAAGCTGCAACAACCTTTCACTAGTTGACCAAAAGCTTGGTGGTGAAGAGTTAATTATGTATAAGTTGTCATAATATTCATTTTAGAATCATTCAAGAAAAAAAAACTTATTTTAACTAACTCATTATAAATGTTTTGAAAAATATGGTAGTGCAGTAGTGCTTAGCTTAGAAGTGGTCTAATTTTTTTTCAAAAAAAAAAAGTGATATAAATTTTCTTTTTCTCCAAAGTATCTATAACAAGAGTGGGTTAAAAATGGACATAAGTAAAGCCTATGGCATGGTCAAATAGGACTATCTGATGGAGGTAATGAAAGCTCAAGGCTTTTCCCAACACTGGAGAGATCTCATTAGGCAATGTATCTTCACTGTTTCCTACTCGGTCCCTGTTAACGGGAAAGAAACTACTTGGTTCCATCCCAAACAAATCCTCCGACAAGGTGATCCACTATCACCTTATCTTTTTCTTTTGGCGGCTGAGAGTTTTTCAGTTCTTATTGAAGAAGCCCATAGAAAAAAAAGAAATTAGAGCTCTTCAGATCTCTAGGGGGCTGATGTCAGCCATCTTCTCTTATGACTCTTTTCTTTTTTTCCAACCCTTCTTAGATTCGTGCTAAAAAATTAAATCTATTATCCACTATTTTGAAGAAGCTTCAGGACATGCAATCAATAAAAAGAAATCAGAATGGTTCTTTAGCCCAAACATTCCTCATAGGTTTATTTGGATTTTCCAATGTATCCTCTCTTTAGGGGTTGTCTCCAATCCGGGGAAATATTTGGGAATTCCCAACCTTGGTATGATTTCGAAAAAGAACATGTTTCTATACTTAAAGAAAAAAATGGAACAAAAGCTCCAAGGATAGAAAGTGAATCTGCTTTCCCAGGCTGGTAAACTTATCCTAATCCAGTCCACCCTGAATTCTCTTCTAGTCTTTGTGATGAATCTCTTTGATATGCCCAAATACTTCTCTCTTAATGGATAGATAGTTTTATATCCAAATTTTGGCGGTCAAATCTGGGGGAGAAAAAGGCATTCACTGGATCAAACAGAATGTTTTGGCTTCGCTTAAGGGCAGAGAAGGTATTAGGCTCAAAGACACTCATACTTTTAATAAAGCTCTTCTGGTGAGCCAATTCAAAAGAATCTTAAATAGTCTTGATAGCCTAGTTCACAAGGCTTTGGTAGGGAAAATATGGAGTTGAGAAGTCTATCTGGAACTCAAAAGTTAAGTCTCCTTGTTCTTGGATTTGGAGGAGCTTATGTAAAAGAAGAGATTTTCTAATGGAAAACACGAAATGGAAAGACCATCATGATCTTTCAGGATATCTGGGTTGGACATCACTTCATTCTCTTTAGCTCTTCTATGAGTGTTGGTGAAAATAATAAAGTTGAATCCCTAATCCACCAGTCTCCTAGATCCAGGGATAGAGATAAGATTCTCCAATCCTTTCCTCTCGATATTGCTCGAGACATTCTCGATCTGCCACTGCCCAAATAGGGCTTGATGGAAGAAAAACTCCTAAATGGAAGGATTCAAACATCTCCTCCAAGGCTTTCTCAGTGAAAAAGTCTTATGATATCAAAATTGGCTCCTTACTATCTTCGTCTCCCACAAGGGAAACCCCAGCTTGGAAATATCTATGGAGTTCCCCAATCCCAAAAATATTCATTTTTTTTTTGTTTTGGAAAGTTCTGAATGCGGCTCTCCCATCCAAGGTTTCTCTGTTTAAAAAGAAATTGTTCCAAGATCTTGTCTGTCCTAGGTATGGCTCCTATGAGAAAAATATGGCGCATCTCATCTTCCACTACCCGGACAGTGCCAAAATTTGGTTTGCCTCGCATCTCTCGGTTAGAATGGAGAGAGTCAACTCGTGTAGGGACTGGTTGTCCATCATTCTTGCTAAAGCTAGATCGAAAAATTTTAATGATCCAAACCCGCTCTTTTGGAGTACAGCTATTGTTTAGAAAATCTGGAATGCCAGAAATAATTCTTTATATAGACTCTGTCCATTTAATTGGAGATGGGTTTTTAACGAGACTACGTCTTTGGTAAGAGTTCTTCATAACTACAATTTTCAAAGGAAAAACGTGGGAAAAAAGACAACTTTCTTCTCGGCTATCTATCAATCATAATAGCTAGCCTAAAAATCTTGAGGACATCAGCAATCTTAGATCTGTCGGGTTAATCTAAGATGGTCTCTTCTCTCCATCTAAAGCTAGGTTCGGGTGAGAATTGCAGGATAGAAATGGGTCTCCTTGGCCTGCTGTAGCAAATTTTCTAAAGTCAAGAGTGTTTACAATGAAGAATTAGAAACAATATTATCAGCTAGCAACTTTATATTAGAAAACAATATTGTTAATGCTTATGTTTTTACTGATTCTCTGAATCTTTACAGGGATTTATGCTTGGTTTAGTCCGTTGACACCAGTAGCAGAGCGGACTGCGGAGCTACCCTAGCAAACATTAGATATGTCCTTTTTGAAAAACACCTTAATGGTGCAGTTTTGTATGTGTTCTCGGGATGTTGTAGCTCCTGCCCATCATCTTGCTAGTATAGGCTCTAACAATCAAAACAAATTATAGGTTTGTAATAATTGGATGGACGTTTGCTCAGCTTTTGTTTAATATTATTATCTATGTTCATAAGATCATATCAAAAAGAAAAATAAAATTAAAAAATCTTGAATTAATTGTTTTTCTTTTTATTTTTATACAAGTGAGATGGCATATTCTCTCTCCTATGACGTGGACTATGGATTACGTGGCAGTGAGAGAAGACGTTGACCCCACCCCCACCAATCAAAAGAGGAAGAAGAGAAGAAAGATGGATTTCACTCCTTGCTCCGATTCCGAGTAAGGCACAAACACAACAACCAATCTCTTCAATTGATCTCTCTCGCACAAAACTGAAAACCCTAGCCTCTATCTGTCTCTGCACAATCGGCGCCTTGTTGATCCCTAGAAATGGCGGTTCCTGTGGTTCGATTCCCGATCTTTCTCTTTGTTAGAGTTATCGGAGTGCTCGCCGCTGCTCTGGTCCTCATTTGGACCGTGCATTTCAGAGGAGGCCTTGCTCTCATTTCCGACAACAAAGACCTCATCTTCAATGTATTTCTCTCTCCCTCCATTTTCAGTTAAAGATGTGTTATTTAGCTTCTCTGTTCGAGTTTATACTGAATTTTATGTAATTAATTCGTCATTGCATGATTTTGAACCTTTGAAATTGATTGATGGAAGGAGGTTTAGCAGTTATTTATTTACTCCATTTAGTCGGCATCATAAATAATTATGCGATCCATCAAACTCTTCGTGGTTTCTGTTTTATTACTTCCTTTGTCCCAAATTGTAAGTAATGATGGGTCAACTATTGGTGTTGTTTGTAACTGGCTATAAATGTGCTGATGGTGAATTGGTTGAAGTGGATCATTGATTTTGGTTATGATGATACCACTGATTGACAAGTATAAGGATCATATTAGGTTCCTGTTTCAAATGATTTAATGTCTCCTTTATAAGAATGGCAAGCTGTTAGACTTCATGGGTCATGGATGGTTTTTGTGGGCCAAATTAGGTTAATGTGTCAAATGGTTGAACTTTTTAACTGTAAGTGTTGTATGGGCTAAGTTACCCAGAATCTATGGTATATTGGTATGGTAGTCAGATTGGAAATGTCGGTGTATGAATTAATAATTTCAGATAGTTATCAAACCATAGCTTTCTGAGAACTGCTTAAGCATTTTCATGATTTTGCCGCACATTCAGTATTCAAATTATTGATGGACTGGAGCTTGCTAAATTGGTATCACAAGCCGTTTCATTGTTTTCTCCTTCCCAAAAGGAGTGGAACTAAACCAGATTGGTAGCTGAGATATGTATCTTCAGTTTATTACTTGCAGTGTGTCCATTTACATGATAGCACAACTTCGTTACTATGTTTTCAGTTTGTGTTTGTTGTACTTACAATTGCTTTGTTCTGGGTAGGTTCATCCTGTTTTAATGCTGATTGGGCTTGTAATCTTAAATGGTGAAGGTAAATGTCATTTCTCCATGCTTTAAAGAGGTCTACCTCAATGTCCAGTAATTTGTTTCACAAATTTGCCATGAAACTTATTGACTTATTAGATGGTATTTTTTGTGTGGTACAAGTTATACCAAGCAATGCTTTCTAGATAATGAACATTGTAATGATTTTGGCTTAACATGAAAAGAATGATGAACTAATGAATCATCAACATTCAGATCCCTTTGTTTCTTTGATTTATGATTCATGATCTGTAGAGAGTGGCCTTCACTATGACTAGTGGAGGCCAAGTGAGATTGCTTTTAGGGGTTTCCCATTTGGGGTGCCTTGCATTGATTTAGAAGACATCATATTGTGTATTAAAATATTATTTTCAATCTTGAATAAAAGCTTTCTTCAGTTTGTTACCACACACAATAGTAGTGCTTCTGGTTGTCAAAAAGAAAATTGGTTCTAGCTGATGCGGCTCTTTAACTCAAGTTAAAGGGGCATGCTTCTTGGCCACATGCTAAACTAGTTGTCTTGAACATGTTCAAGTATGGAGTCTTGAGGGACGGAGCTGGGGGATGAGGTCTTGAAGGATGGTGCCAGAGTCTAGGTCCTTGCTCCTGGGCTCCTGACACCTGCACAAGAGTAGCACACCGTTAGCGGGGGGACTCAAGAGTGTGCCCGTGAATCTGCCTTAGGCGTGACTCGTGAGAGTAAGAATCTACTCCAGAGAATTTGAACCACACCTCGTTGTGGAGAATTGTAGGGAAAATTCTAGAGGGATAATGTAGAGAGTGAAAGTCTCAATATCAATAGTGGGGCGCCTTCTTTTTTCAACACTGTTGGAGGCTAAGTATGAGGTGTGATTTGAGAGTAGTTAAGTTCAAAGATATAGAGTAAAACTGAATATTTTGTACTTATATTTTGGCATTTGATTGTGGAAAATTATGATGGACATTCGAAATATAGAAAGTAGGCATTTATGATGTAATGGAGAGAATAATTTCGATTGGGAGAAATAACAAGGGTTGGTAAAATATCAAAGACCGATATCTTGATTACTGGAGAGATAGAAGTCTGTGTTATAAACATTGAGCTACACCACACATGGCTTTGCCTTCTTTGATTTTATCTTCTTGACTCAAATGATACCTACTTGCTGTCCAAGCTTATAGTGATCATGTAATTCCTTTGGGTTTGCATGATTTCAAACTCAATGACCTTTGTATTATGTACATCATTTTAACAATAGTAAGCATCCTGAACTTTTTTACTTTTTTAACTTGGATAGAATGATTATACAGATAGAATATTATTGTTCCCCATTGTGAACAACCAGTACTTTTTTCGTTGACATGGTGGTACTTAATAATAATGTCTTGTTTCAAATTTTATGTTGGATTGATGCAGGCATGCTGGCATACAAGATAGTTTCTGGGACAAAAAGCTTCAAAAAATTAGTTCATCTCATGTTGCAACTTATTGCCCTTTGTTTAAGTGTCATTGGTCTATGGGCTGCTTGGAAATTCCACAATGACAAGGGCATTGACAACTTTTACAGCCTGCATTCATGGTTGGGGCTAGCTTGCCTTCTATTATTTGGAATTCAGGTATTGTTTAGGGCTGTTTAGCAATAATACCTGTATGGTATTTTTGTCCGAGAAATAACCTAAATTGTGCCATCATCTGTTTTGAGCAGTGGGCTGCTGGATTTGTGACCTTCTGGTACCCAGGAGGGTCTAGGAATATCAAAGCTACCTTGATGCCATGGCATGTATTCCTAGGGGTTTACATTTATGCCCTTGCTATTGCTGCTGCAACTACTGGAATCCTAGAAAAAGCCACGTTCCTTCAAACCAATCGGGTAATATCACGCTACTCCACTGAGGCTTTGCTCATAAATTCTTTAGGTATCTTGATAGTAACGTTGGGTGGTTTTGTAATTCTTGCCATTGTTTCTCCTTACAATGGAAAAAGTGATGTCCAAAGAGAAGCAACAGAATAATTATTCCTTGTATTGTAAACATCACAATGACTGCAAACTGTGTCAAGGTATTCTGTTATTTTCTTCGTTAACGAGTTAAAATTTGTTCTTGTCAGGGAAAAATTGATGCATGTAAATCAAAATTTCAGAGAAGTTGCTTTCATGGTATATGTTTAATTTGCAAATTTTCTCTACTTAGTATTGCTTACAATCTTAGACTTGTAAAAATGTTATTGTGCTTTTGGACATTAGTAGTTTTCCCATTGATAGTTCTGAACTCACAAAACATTGACTCAGAAATATGATAGTCAAGCCATTTGGCAGTCCAAATTTGTAATGAGAATGAGAATCAAGAATTGAAATGTGGTTCTCATGACCAAAATGTAATACAAGTCGTTTGTCTTGCAATCCACCTTTCCCTTATTTTCTTTATCATAAGCATTCAATTGATTTGATCCCAATTTCCCAGATTGATTTGATCCCAATTTCCCAGATTTATTTAGTTTGATATTAAATAAAACAAGGTACAAATATCATCAACGAAGTCGCAGTTTAGCATCGGCTCAAACTTTGATCCATGAATAATGACACAATAGAGATTCAAACTTTATACAAGCAAGCAACTCTAATAAGGATTGTCTTGAATTCCTGGGCAAAAAGGCTCATCATAGTTGAGAGATGCGTCATTAGAACTGCCCGGAGAGACGAATAATTCGCACTCTTCACAGTCAGGTGAAAACAAAAACTCAAAAGCATTACAAAGTTTGACGGGGCATATTATAGCCTTTATTCCAGGCAGAACAAAACCAAGAAAAAATAAAAAGTCTACAGTATTTGTCCTGTGCATTAACATTGTTCTCAGACACAATTTTCAGCAGCCTCCACAATTCTCTCATAAGCTATACTTATATCCATAAATGTTCTCTCCGATATTCTCGTACAATTACAGGCACACTTGTCGGCGGTATCTGAAACATATTGAGTTGAATCAGTAGTCTACTTCAAAAACTAACCATTAACTCAAAACCATGCAAATCAGCATGTTCCATGATTCTCTGTCTGATATAGCAAGGGTAAAGCACATGGATGCGTTTCTAAATGTGAAATGTCGTTATAAGTATATATAACCTAATGTGAACCATTGAGCACAGTTACAAATGGCTCAGAAGTTTCAACTTCTAAACAACTTACCATTCCATAATCAGTAATGATCATTGAAACATAATCTGAAGGCGTTGCGTCATAACTGTCAATGGCAATCCAAAAGGTAAACAAGTTAGTTATGGCAGAGATGAGGTCATATGGAGGGTGAACATATAACTGATTTAAGGTTATGGACACTCACATCAGATTCAATAGTTGTAAATTTTCACTACTAGCCCAACCATCTAAATAGTTAATATCCTCTCTACCTGGAACCTTTGAAATGACATCTGGATCACCTGCGAAAGGTAACCCAAAAAAAAAAATACAATTGGTGCAAATACCAGACATTAAGCAGCAGGAGAGCAATGAGACAAATCACACAACTGAAAAGATTCTCCAGTTTCCACATCTGCTAGAAATGCATACCTAGCTCATTAGAGCATATTGAATCAAGCTGTACTCTTTCATGAAATTTATATGCTTCACAACATACTAATACCGGCAAGCCAAATGCATGCGCAACCATAGCAACACATGCAGTCCCAACCCTCGAGTAAACTGTTCCATTAGACAACACTGATGAAGCACCTAAAAATACTTTAGTGACTTCATGCATGATATAGGAAACAGCATTTATATGCGTGTATGTGCAGCTAAGACCGTTAGCCACCAGCCTACGAAGTAGAAGTTGTCCTTCGATCTTTGGACGAGAGTCCACTACAACAACACGGAACTGTTTACCAAGTTCATGGGCATGTAACAGTATCATTTCAACAGCGGAGGAAGACCCATATGTGAGAAGAACATCTCCATCCCTGATTTTTGTAACAGCATGCTTCACTATCACTCTGTCTGCAACTATGATCTTCTCATTTATAAAACGATCTATGTCGGACTGAAGAGATGTTTTTGCTTCCGACTCAGACAGCGTCAAAGGTAACTTGGTAATTCTACTTTTTAGAAATCTGATCGCATTCCCCATGCTGACTGAAAGGGGCCTGCACTGATTGAGAAATGAAACATAACTACTTATTTTAGCAGTTAAGTCCCTTGTAAGAGTTTTCTCAGGGGGTGTTGCGTAATCTCTAACAGCCTCTTGAAATGCTTGAAGCATTGCAATACAACGAGCATTGCCGCCAGATACATCTCCTGATAAATACTGCAATCCAACCTGACAACAAGCACAAAAAATACCACCAAATAAAAGAATAGAAATTACCAAACGCCTTGTCTACAAAATAATGCTCCGCCCCAAAATGAGTGTCTTACATTTCTTTTTGGAAATATACTGTGTTAGCTAGTGGTGGGCATTTCCCTTGTATCCCCATGTGCATGTGTTGTAACAAAATCAGGGGATTCTAACAGAACTATTGAGGATATTATTGGTAATTCATACATAACTATAAAAATAAAGAGGACACTCATTTAGGACAAAATTTCAAGAGAAACAAGACACTAATTTTCGGGCGGAGGGAGTAATAATTAATAACTTCAAACGTCATTTGGTATGTAATACTACCTCTGCCTCAAAATATGTATCCTCTTCCTTTAAAACTTTGGCCACAAAATGAGTGACCTCTTCCTTTTAAGTTAATTATGCATGAAATACCACTAATATCCCTAAGATAAGTTAGAACCATTTCAGTTTGTTACATCAAAGTCAAATCAGGGCACACAAAGGAAAGTTATGCAATAATCAAATCATACTCAACTTTTTGTAAGAAAAAGATAGAAGACAACCATTTTGGAACGGACAGAGTATCATGTAACTTTGTAGAAAAGACCAAGGTTAGTTTCAGTTTCTAAAGTCTTGTTACCTTGTATACGGCAGGATGCATCGGATCAAGCTGGAAAAACTTTGACTCCAGTTCAGGAAGCTGGTTTCCATGTTCATATTGAGGCAAATGCCTGAACAATTCAACTCTGTTCCTAGCTTCAGTTTGCTTCACAACAGCACGCCTTTTTGCCTTTTCTACTCGGCTTGTATCATCATACTGCATGCGTGGATGAGGAACATCCTTTTTTCTCTCTTTTTCAGGTGGACGCTCACCCCCTTTCTTCTCAGAAGCTGCTACTGATGCGCTGTCATTCTTTTGTGAAGGAGGCTTAGAAGCTTTAGCTGGTTTTGGATTCCCAGAAGCAGCAGATGCAGGAATCTTGCCACCTTCAGCTGATAAACATTGTGATTGAAAAGCAACACAATGACAGTGTTACTATAATGTACAGCTTGTGAGGACAAAGTAATTAAAAGAATGACTGTGACACTACGCATGCTTTAGGACACTAAGTTGTTTGAGATATAACAATCAGCATAATCAATGAAAATTTTGAAATTACAATATGATGTAAATTTAAGAAAGAATAAAATCATAACAGCAATAATAAAGTGAACAATTTTTCAGATATATTGAAAAAGTTGAAGATACATTTGTACACCTAACCACATTCAACAGTTATGACTCTAGCATGGTACATGCTCAAAAAGTTGCAAAATTAATTCAACAATACAACCATATGTACCTTTGGCAGCAGCTTTTGCAGCTCTTTGAGCCTCTTGAATAGCACGCCTTTCAGCTTTTGAAGGCTTCTCTTTCACAGGCTTTGAAGTAGCAGATTTTGAACTAGTGAGACGGTCATTTTGCACCTCAACTGATGATCCTCCAGCTTTTTCTGCAACCATTTTATATAGTAAGCATTAACTGCATTATCAATGAAGGTCTATGTGACTATAGGAATATCATCAAATAACTTTACTAAACTGGTGTTATGTCTCTTCCATGCATGTATTCTAGATACTTCAAATGATCTTCCATATACTTTATCTGCTAGCCTGAAGACATTTCATAATCCTATATCTCATGACAACTTTTAATCTAACTATCTAAGAGAGAAATTTGTTCAACATACAAGAGAGAAAACATCATTACTCACATATGTCACACAACAATAAGCATATATACCTAGGTCCTCACAAAGACTAGCTTTATGTAGGATATGCCTTGCCAAGGATAGATTAGACATTACATATATGTCATATATTAGAATCTCCACTAGGTTGGCTAACCTTTTATGATGTATTGCAAATATTACCATCACCCAACCCTAATGATATGTTTCCCCTGTTTAATCTTTAGAAAAGATAATCACTGGGTGCCTAGCTATTTAGGTGCCACAACTACAGGAAAACATTGTCTTACAAAGCAGATTTTGTTATACGAAATAGTATGAGTTTAAAGCATGCACTCATTTTGTAGTTAAATGCCAAATAGTTTAGGCGTTATATCAACCACTAAAACTTCACATTTCTTCAAAAATCACATGTTTATACTATATTGAGATGAAAGTATAATAAACTACCAGAAAATATACATGGGTTACCCCTCAATCATCAAATATTCCAAGGAATGCATTGTTAAATGAACTACAAAAAAAATAATTTCTAGGAATCCTAAAATTAACATCCGCTCACCCTTACAGCCTATGATCAATACCAAAGAATACTCCTTCAAAACCATAAAACTACAGTTCTTACTTTTGTGATCTAAAGAAAAACAATCAAGAAAGCTTCTGATACAAGGATATAATGTTATATACTATGAAGTACTGAGATTTTATTTTCTGTACCAAAGAAATTTGCAGGTGCTAATGTCTTAACTGATGAGAGTAGAATGGACATTATTGCCAAATAGTTGGAGAGAAACCAGGGAATCGTAGGAGTTTAGAATAAGTAGAACCATGGTTATTGAATCGATGTTTGGATCATGAATCGCTAGAGCTATTTTTTGAACCGTGAACAGAATGACTCATAATTTTTTAAATTATTTTATGCTAGATTACCATTTGTCGCCCAAACAATAAAGACCTATGCAGTTCACACTAATTTGATTCAATACAAACAACTAAGCAACAATTCAAATACTCTAGCAGTTCGACCAACCGAGACAACTTTTGTATGTTAAATACAATATGTATCCTAAGATATGAACGACACCAACAACCATGTGTAAAGACAAAACGAAATATGTAGAATGTAATTTAAGAAAAAATAGGGAGTGTGTAGTGGTTCGATTATGCTAAGAGATATGAATATTACTAAAAGTTACCAATTTTCATACCTAACATGTACATTTAAACAAAAGGGGAGATTGAAGAGGAAGTTAGAAATTAAATAGTGCATAGTGGTTGGAGTGGGAGGAAGGAATAAAAAATTATTCCCGCCTTAATTTCAATGCCTAATCTAGGATGATGTAAATCTGTAATACAAATGGCATGTGTAGTATGCTGCGAAAAGCAGATAGATCAGTGATGATTATAGGAAGGCTAACCGTTCGAAAAGGTATGACATCACAATATTTAGTTGAGACATTCCAGCTTCAACCAAGTTTTTGAAGAGTTATCCCCAAAAATTAGGTTATACCCATATTTCAAGTCATTGCAGTATAGAGCAGCATATGGATTAGTTCTCAATCTTCATAAGCATATCATAAAATTGCATAACATAATACCAAATTGATTTTGTTATTACATGAATGAGAATTAGCTTATTAGTATTGAATTATGCAAAAATCAATTCAAGAGCAAACGAACATACCAGAAATACGTGGAGGCAAGTTCACCACTGAAACCGTGGTCAACCCACTGGCTGGAACGCTACTCGCCTTCACTGCCGTCAAATCAAAGCCTCCACTAGGAAACGACGAAGCCGCCGAAATCCTCCCCGAATTTCCCTTTCCAGCCCTAGCCGGAGACACCACATCATCCCAGAAGTCGGCATCGCCCACCATCCTGCTCGACGTCGGAGAGAACTCGGAAGCATTGTAGCTGCCCACGAGAATGGAGTCCCGCCGGAGAGGGGAGGCTGGGACCGGAGGGAAGGGAACGGAGCGGGAGGCGAGGAGGGTCTCGGAGTTGTGGCGCGGCGGAGGGATCATGACCGGCGAGAGGGAGTTGCCGGAGGGGGAGATGTTGGAGGCAGGAGGAGAAGTGGAGGCGGAGGTAATCGGATCAGGGGGCCCCGATTGGGAGCGATAGGGGGGGGCGCCGGGAGTGAAGAATCCGACGTGGCGGACCTTGGGGTCGATGACGGCGCGGGAGGGTCGGCGAGAGTCCATGGCAGAGGATGATAGGAGGCTAGAAGTGGAGGAGGTTGAGGTTCATTGGATGGAAGGAAGATTGGAAGGGTTTTGTTTTCTCGGGAAAATCTGGATGGGAAGAGGTTAATGTAAGGTAGGGTTTTATGTAGTAGAGACAGACAGAGCCGAGAACCCCAATAAAAGAAAAAAAGGAAAGTTAGGAATCCGAATATAAGTGACATATAAATACAGTACACCACCACAAATAGTACTAATTTTCAGGTCACCAGAAAATTTAAGAGTTTGATTTTTCAGTCACAGAAAAAAATCATCTCTTGAATTTTTCGGTCACCGATTTGCCATATCATCGAGTTAACGGAGCATGTAATAGGTATAGACATCGGATATTTAATTGGGTTTAAAATAAAAGTGAGGGTAATAATTCTAGTAGAATAAAGGGGTAATTACATATAGCTATTTTGAATTATCCATCTTTTACAACTTACTGCCATAAATTATTTTTTTTTAACTTTCGACTGTTCTAAATTATGCAATCGTTGTTCCGTCAGTTAACTTGGATGAAAAAATACTCTTTCTCATCATGGACAATGCACA
>JAYMTA010000854.1:0-23652 GCA_036897625.1 Pelargonium cotyledonis
TCGTTCACATCACCCGCCTTCGCTGTTTGCTGCCCTCGACGAGGGAGCGGAAAGAGCGGCGGAGGCGGACCTCGCGGGCACAGTCGACGGAGGTGGCGGAGTCCATGATGTAGCGATGGCCTCTTTCGCTTCCCAAATCTATCATCATCCTCATTGTGTGGAGCTAGGGTTTGTTGTTTGGATGATTAATGGAGAGATCTGAGGTTGAAGTAGAAGAAGGAGTAGTGAGGAGTGAATGAGATATTGGGACAATAAATAGGGAAAGAGAGATGGAAAGCAAGTGGGCCCAGGAATGAGGAGCAATAATTCTGTGCCCACGTGGAAATGTGGGGCCCTTTTTGTTGCTGACGCAGCTCATGCTCGGTTTCATCATGAACAACAGTAACAACATCAATACTTGTAATTTCTTTCCTTTTCTTGGGATGACACTTCTTGCTCTTTACCGAAGAGATGATGTTAAGTTGATGAAATAGTTATCAAGTCGTTGATTTTAATTATTCATGTGCATGATGTTAGTGACAAAATAAGGAGGAGGATATAGTGTTAGTGCTTGTTTGTTTCTCTTTGTTGTGACTTAACGGAGGTGTCACGTCGGATTTTTGGTAAGTCACTCCATTACCATATAGGATACCGTTGTTTGGCAAAACTAGCCATTTTGCTACTTAACAGAGCTGAAACAGTCAGTCAGTCATTTACCAAACATAACTGACTTACCGGCACATTCAGTCAGTCATTTATCAAACATAACTGACTTTCAGCTCCTTAAAGTTTTCATCACCAACTTAACGAAACTTACCATAACTTAACGGATGTCATTTAGGAGAAACAAACAAGGCCTTAGTAGGGAATGAGATGATTGGTTCTGCACAAATTTGACACAGTTTCTGTTGTGACCCGAGGATAAACTATTTGTTGATGTCATATATCAATATGTAGAAGTTTGACACCTAATCTACTCAATTTCAATGTTTTAAAAACCGGTCCGGGCATCAAACCGGTCGCATCACCGGGTCAACCGGCCGGGTCGTTTGTTTAAATTAAATAATAAATATATATTAAGTAGCTATGTCTTTGTGAAATTGTGCATTTATCCTCACATATTTGTGTCATAGAAGTTAGTATAGTTTCACTTATGACTCACGGGTACAACATAAAACATGAAATTATCTTAAAATAAAAGAGATTAGATAAATGATTGAAGACATGGTGGACCTATGAATGAAAGTAAAGAAAGAGTTGATTTGTTGCATTGGTTGTAGAACAATATAATCATCCTTCATCATATCCTAACAAATTGAAAATTAAGAAATTCACAAATGTTGTTCATTATTTTTTTTATATGGTGTATGATCATGGATAGCTTACAAATGGTCTATACACAGTTAAGATAGATATTCCAATCTACAACATAAATGTCGGGAGAATAAAATACACAAATTGTGACAATGTTATTTAAGCTACATTAATAAGAAACATGCTTTCAAATTTCATATAGATAAAGTGCTGGATTGATTTAATTTTAAATTTTAAGAGACGTGTTTCTTGTTTAATGGACAAGATGAAAACATCTTGTTTCATGCTAGAACTGGCCGATAATGAACCTACAAGTCATAGGTGACCATTTCAAATCCGTTTAAAGCTTCAACGAATTGAAGAATATTGAAGTAGAGAACTAACTATAGGCAAAGACCATTAAAGTAGTTAGCTAGATCGATCAGATCGATAAGATGGTGAGTTTTTAAGTGTTGAGTTTGTTCTTGGTTTTGCTTATTAAGCTAAAAATTTCCAAAGTTTGAAGTAATGAATTATGCAATAACTAATGATTTCAGCGTTGAAAGTAGTCGGAGACAAGAAAGAAGAAAAAGGAGGAGAGAGAAATGAAAAATAAAAGAAAGTGGGATACATAGAAACAGTGGATGGGATGTGGAATTTTGGAGTGCATGCAAAGAAAGAAGCATCAACATGAGCATGAGCATGAGCATGCATGGAACTGCACGAGGCAATGATTAGACCTCTATCACTCCTCTTGTCTCCTCCACCTTATCTTCTCTACACCTCTATTTGATTGTTAAGAGGATCTTTTCACCTAAGTACATGTATGTATATTGTTAGTATACTAACACGATGTATTATCAGCTATAGAATTTGTCTAAGTCTCACCTCATCGTGATTGTAATAGTGATAGTGATTGTGATTGCGTACGTCAGTCCAACTACATGCAATATATGTGTATATAGGTACACACATACACTAATAATTTTCAATATTTTTTTTACTGCAAAATCGAATAATTGTATATTTGCTTTTCTCTTATAATACATTAGTACTGTTGAAGAGGTGGGTGATAAGTGCTCCACGTTGAAACACTATAAATTAAAGTGGTCACATTGTATTATTTCATTATAAAAATTTGACAAGGTAACAAAACTGATTATGATTCAAAGTTGGCCCGTTTTGCCTTCCCATGTGCTCTCCAGCTCGTTTGCCGACAGATATGCTCGCAATCGCAGCGGCTTATATATGAAAAAAAAAATACTTACACTCAAGAGAGATAGAGTGCCGATTTATAAAATCTTCAATTGGGTACAAAAGAATAATGAGCTAGCTAAATATAATGATAAAAGTTAAATTATTTAAAATTATCTTTTAGTAAATACAATTACTTAAAATTTTATGCAGAAATTTGAAAATATGATAATATAAATATTATAGGTTGAAGATGGTGGTGCCATAATTAACACACTGTTTTAGGCAAATGGTTCTACGTGTTTTGTGTAGTAATATTCTTTCATGGTTAAAACATGGTCCCCTCTCAGCATCATCATCGTCAATGATCACCAATTTCTGTCTGCAAGACACTCTTTTGGACCAAACCAAATATACTTTTACTAATTAATTTATATGCTCTAATTAATCTATGTTTGTTCAATGAACATATAAACTTTGGTAAAATATAAACTTTCGGAAAATAAGATAATATTAATAATCGAATCCAAACAAACTTAAAAAAAAAAAAAGGTAGTGATGACCAAAATGATGTGAACCCCACGCCAGTGATTAACAGAAACTTAGGTTTTTGCACGCTTCACTTGTCTTTAAATTTTAAACACCTCCTGGCCCATCATTCAATAATTCATGACCACCTTATTTTTGTTTAATTTATAAAAAGTTTATTGATTTTTTATATACACAAATTTTCAATATGTTGGACCAAAAAGTGTTTTTGGAAAAAGCCCATTTTGCAGAAGTGTGTCGATTCATTGGAGCAAGAAAACAAAAACAAAATAGGATCCTCCATGCACATATTCTTTATATTTTGTTGTAATTATATATTTATTTCCATCTTTATGTAAAAGCATATATATATATATATATGGGGGGGTCGATCGATGTTGGGTTTTTAATAATGGTTCACAATCGCAAGCATTGTCGAGCCACACCAATCAAATTCGTGTGCCGGTGAATCATAATCTTAAAGCTTTGCTAACCAGCAAGCGCATGCTTTTGCTACATACATATTTTATACTTTCTCGTCTTAAAATGAGTGTCTTGTTTGTCTAAATTTTTTGTCTCAAAATGAGTGTCTTGTTTCTATTTTTATGTTATCATATTAGTGTTATTCCCATATTACCCTTATCACTTATGCACATGGGTAAATCTGCACATGGAGTGCACATGGGGTGTAGATGGAGAAAGTGAAAGGTTATATTAGAAACACACTAAATTATCTTGTAATTCTTAATTTTTGCAAAAAATGGAAACAGAACACTCATTTTGAGACGGAGGGGGTAATTGATTGAATGCTATGTTTATATATTATAATTATAGAGAGATCCATCATTGTGATTATTACTTGGGCATCACCATCTACAACAACCCTCGGAAATTAAATGTCTTGGAGGGTGTTCAATCATAATGGATTGCCACACCCACACACGGGTGTGTCTATACATATATATTTGAATATTAAGCGATGCCACACACATGAACATGCTATGAATGATAATTCAACGTTCTGTGTATCGCTTCAGATCAGTCTCAGAAGCTGTTTTGAACTTTAAAGTTTTCGAATTTCTTTACTCTAAACTATTTCCCGAATCTTCGATCCTGAAACTCGTCCCAAACTCACCCCACAATATAGAAGCTTGCTCCCACGAAATGTAGCACTTCACGTTCGGGCACCCAAAGACTTGTGCATGAAGCACATCCTTGCGGGCTAGCGCGCTCCCAAAATGCGCCTGCGATCACGAAATTGAAGCGTGTATGTGATCATGAAGTTGCTTACTCCCACCAACGTGCCCAATGGGAAAACCTTCCGGCCTATGGAACAACATAGGGATTCAACGTATGCATGTACGTTGTGGCAAATATGGACTCTTCATTTGTCAAGAAGGACATAATGATTTCATTCTTCAAGCCAAATGGTCGTGTAGTCACCCCTTGTGTTGCTTACGAGGCTCTAGGGAAGACCACACCTCTTAATCCACATAACATGTTCTTAACTCGTCTCTCTAAATCACAATTAAGCCTCTTTATCTTGTTAGGTTACCTTCAATACTCCCCGCCTCGCCGAGCCATTAGGGAGCTCTAAAAATCATTCGGCCCTTGTGTAATCCCATTGAGATGGCTTTCCATTCCATTAAGGCAGATCTTTAAATTTACAGTATTAATTAAGCTTATTTTGTTTTTTTATACGGTTCAAGAGGAGTTTATCAATTTAAGTGCTCAAGCCTCATGATTAGTGGACGATGATGCAACTCTTAAATATTTCATCATACGTTCATATCCCATTATGAGGATATCTAATTATTTATAATAATCATCCACTTAATTCTTATAATTAATTGGGTCCATATATATATACATGCCATGTGGACGATGAAGTCGACCACCAAGAAAAGATAACCAGCTCGATTTTAAATAGTAGTATGATTTATTTTGTTGGAAAAGAAAATATCATAGAAAGCAATCAAGTTATATCCATGGAAAATGCTTTTTGGCTACAGCTATATGAATTATTGTAATTGATGATTACCATACATTTATTTTTAATAAATGCCTGACAATATTTTTTCTCACAAAAGAAATAATAATTAATTCTTTGAAGTGTTTTGTAAAAAAAATTAGTTGTAGGCTCCATTGTATTGTATGCTTTTCCAATTTTGTTGTTTGGGTTTTGTTCTTTGAATGTTGCAGTTAGGGCTAACTCTTTATTAGCTTTGTACTCCTTCTAGCTTTTCTTCTTAAAAATTGTTGGGTGTTTTTATTATTATACATGTGTAAATTAATAAAGATTCAAATTTGAAAGAGTATAATGTATATCAGTTAACTGATATAAAATTACATCAGTTAAACTAATAAAGTGATGACACCTCATTTAAAATCATGGATCCGGACGGATCGCTCCGCTCTCACAAAATTCACTTGGGTGGGTATAAATGGTTTTAAATGATGTGTCATCATCTCATTGGCTTTGTTAATTGCAACTGATATAACTTTATATCAGTCAACTGATTTACATTTTACTCAATTTAAAATTTACAATATTAATAGATGTTTGTGAACGTATTAATATTATTCAATATTGAAAAATGAGACACAAAACAAAACTAATTAACATCATCATGTTTGATAGTAATTGAATTATATATTTATCAGAAATTGTTATAAGAAAATTAATCTCTAGTACTAATAGGAGAATGAATATGTCACGTATATAATTTATGGCACATTTTGTATTTTTATCCACTAATCCATAACATTTTTACATTTTGTGCTAAGAGATAATAATGTAAAATATTAGAGTTTAGCATTAAGTGTTAAGTTTAATATCGTACTTACACTTTAAACTCGATATATATACCCTAACAAAATGCATGAGTTGAAAATGACAATTATTATAATGCAAAATCAATATGTTTTGATTGTTTGTTAAAATTAAGTGTAGTTATTCAACGTTTTACTTTATTTGTAAGTTTACACTTGTTTTTGTCTAATAATTTTGGTCATAGTAAGTAATTAACTAAATGAAATGTTTTTTTTATCAGTTTCAGGCAGCATATACTACTAAAGTAATATGCTAAAGAAGAAGAAAAAAACTTAGGAAATGTCCAGTCATCTAGACTAGTGCTCACATATGTAGTAATTCACTTTCAAAAAAGTAGGCACTGACTATTTAATTAATTAAAATAATTAAGATAGACCTAAGATGATTAGAGATGAAATCAACATAATGGTCTCAGCTATGTATATCAATAATTCTCAATATCAAATGAGCTACTAGCAGTCACCAAATGATTGGGAAAGCTTAGTTTAGATAGGTAGATAATCATGACGATTAAGATTATTTGCATATACACACACATGACACATGCGCTCAAAAACATATACTATAATGTATTACACGTTCCCTTAAAAACTCGTCTGATCGGTGTCCACAACCCACCATATATTTTACTTGTTTTTAACTCATCTACATATGTATGTAACTACTATGCTATTTTGTTGCTAGTTACCGCGACACATATCTGTAAGTGTCCCAAACACAAACAAAATACACGTGTTTTGGACACACGTGACAACACCTTCTTGTATATATTTGCATTTTCATCGCGTCAAAACAATAGGTAGATCATTATGGTAAAATAATTGATGATTATAGTACTTAAAAAGAAGAATGAGTAGAGCTGTATGTAAAATGACATGTGATAATGAAGATGGTATTAGGGTTAGGGTTAGGGTTGGTGATGAGATGATGAGATGAGAGTGAGAGGTGGTAGCTTTAAGGGATGAATGGGGGACATGCATAGTTTTGTGTGTGTTAAAGTTTGAGGAATTAATTTCGAACATATGTACCAATTCTGCTACATACTCTGACTCTAGTTGTTGCAGTGGCAAACTTGTGGGTCTCTCCTCTGTCCATCATTGCTTGGTTTTGATTCACAGTCACTTCATGTTAGTTTGTGTCTTCTAGCTTTTTCTTGTCTCAAATCATTTCATCTTTTCATTGTTTCCCTAAACATGAAAAGCAATTACAGTGCTATATATGTTTTTGTTAAGCAAAGGTAAGAATTGAGACTCGAACATGAGAGTTCATGAAAATCAAATGGAAGTTTACATGCGACCCTTAAATATTATTGGATGAGTTTTTGCTCTCCCCTCAATAAGTTTAGTACTTGTTTCGGAGGTTTATTTGACTCTAGCACATAGAGAAAGAGATGAGTATAGACATTGTGCCAAAAGTTATTTGCCATTTTGGAGAAAACATGACCTCATTCCAAACGTAGGAGCGGCTCATACGATCTGACATGATTTTTCTCCATTAAAGGTTGGTGACACCTGCACCTCACTCAATAACTTACGCAAGGAATTAATTCACAATTTGTCCTAGAGGTTTCTACGATTAATGACCAAATAACCACAATCTCAAGTGACAGTGTTAAGTTAGAATTCGTAATTGTACTCTTACTTCGGAGCAAACATAAGTACAACGTCAAAACAATTGATTTAAGTTGTTTGCTCTTTCAAGATTAAGAAACATAGTGTGGTGGGCTGTTTTGTGTTTTGAACGTATAATGTGAGGCCCAATTATATTTTGTAATACGTGGACCATCACCAACCATTAAGCCCAAATGTAAAAGCCGTGAACCTCGGATATCTGAATTGGGGAGCTTCATTATTTGGCGTAACCATCTAAAGGCTATAGTCCAAGTCTATTGGGTTTGTAATGTCAAGCCCAATACCAAGCCCAAATTTTATTATTAGAAAAATGGTCAATTATTTTCATTTAATATTTTTTTCATAATTAAACATAATATATATATTAAGCAGAGTAAACAAACATCAGATTATTATATATCCATTGTTTGCTAAGCCTTTTGAGCCTATGAAGACTTCACTGAAGAATCATATGAATTCTGAATTGCTTGTTAGCATGTATCTGGTCAACAATATGAATCCGAAGAAGAAGAAAAAAACTCAATGCTCGTGAGAATTCTTGAAAAAATAGGCACTGAAATTAATTACTTAATCCTCCTAACTAAATAAAGTAAAAGGAAAAAGCAAGTGGAAGTTGTTGTTTCTCAAAAGTCAATATATAAAGCGTTTGACTATTACTTCAATTAGTAACGTCACTTTTTGTTAGAAAAAACTGAAATAGGTAATCTTCTACACTACCTGATTATATAAATAATTAGGAGATAATGATGATCATTAGATTCAAGATATGCACGAGCAGAGCACGTCGACGTTACTCAGAAAAGTCAAGAATGTTGACAATTCACTAAGATGTCATTAACTATTTGGGAATAAATTGAATTATTATTCTATGATTATTTATAATGATCGATGGTACGGACTACTAGCTATTTCATAGAATTAGCTATGAAATTTATATATTTCTTCAATGGCGGACGATGATTAAGCTTCATTAATTAAATGATAGGATCAGCTGCAGTCTTGGCAAGGCGACAAAGAATTAGTTGTGGGCAGTGTTATTTTCAGCTTCATTAATTACTTGTTTTACAAGATATCGGATCGGATAAGGTTATATTTGGTGTCAACGACTTTAAATTTTGTTTATAATATTAAAAGTGGTCACAATGGTCGAGAATTGACAAAATACAACTTTGTTTTAGAGCTATAGCAATAATATTGGTTGTCATAAAGAGTGTCGTTGCCGGTGACGCAAGATTCGTTTTGAAACCTATTTAGGTGTTGGAATTTCATTTTATAGGTGGCTAGTCTACAAGCGTCAGTTGAATTTTAAAGCTCTCGTATTCTTTTTTACTATCGCGGGAAAGAGTAGAACTCTACCTAAAGGCTTTTACTTTATTGTTTTGATAGTGTCTTAGTGTCCAAGCGAGCGTGATGCCCCTGGTAGTGGCTCAGCGAGGTGGAGAGCTTGAAGCAACTTGATTAGTTCGGGACCTTCGGAGTCTTTTTTGGTCACTAGGTTTTTCAGTCCTCCTCTAGAGCCTTGGTGATCTTGTTCTTTTGAGCAAAAGGTGCTTGGGTGTGAGACACAATAGTCAAACAGTAGGTTAAAAGGGTGCAATTGTGGAGCGAATGCCACACTATGTCAACCAAATTTGTTTGAGAGGGGTTGTCACGACGTTAAGGAATGAGGCCGCAATCAATGTATTATTGTTGTAGGGACATATATGGCGTCTTGAACGAGAGCAACATCGAACGTCATGCGACTCAAACAAGCTTTTTTAGAAACATTTTTGCGACATGTTAGATTAAGGTTGTAGAATGAGACTTAATTTAATTGAAAATCTCATCGCGCGTCATGAACATGAAACAATTCGAGACAAACCAAACGAAAGAGTTTCAAACTTATATTGGACAAGTTTAGAGTAAGGATAATTGGCCGCCACTAGGGTTCATGACATTCATTTGTCGAACTTAAAATTTTCAACGTCTGATATTAGGCTATTAATTATCATGATATTGCAACGTGTAGCAGTGTCCCAAACTAACACACACATATATATAACATATGTATATGTGATGTTGACTTTAGATAGGTCGAGGAAGTTGAAGGGAAAGAGTCGTGCCAAATGCAAACATGTTAACTGGATTCAATTTTATTCAATATTAATACGATACTTTTGTCAATATTCGGGGACCAATTTAACGATTTTCCCACACCTTTTTCAAGAGAATTTTATCCCACTCTTCGTTCACACACCTATTTCCAGCCACCAGTTTTTTCAAAACTATGATTATGGTTATGCAACAAAAAATACAGTCCTAATAATAAAGTAGTTATCACATAAATAAATAATACTCCGTATAAAACAATTTAATCCTCCATTAATATTTACTTGGAGATAATCCAATCCCTCGCTTAAAGTTTAATTTTTCAACTTTTAAGCAAAAAGGAAAGAAAAAAAAAAGAAGAAAGTAATTACTCATAAAAGAAATGAGAGATTTGAATTTTGAATGTGATCAAAGCGTGGTTCCTTCGTCAATAGTACCCAATCTGATTCTGAAGGACCGTACGGCCGTCTTGGCTCGTCTGGACGTATACTTCTGCAATCTCCTTACAGATCCAGATCTCGACATCACCGCCGGCTTGCTATTTCCTCTCAACGGCTTCTTCAGATCGTCGCCGTGACCGACACTCTTCTCGTTCGTCGCCGCGCCCGACCCTCTCCCCGTCCGCCCCCCCCGCCACAACTATCTCATAATCGTCCTCCTCCGAAACCCTCTGCTGCTTCACCTCAACATCCGGCGAAATCCTCGCCTTCTTATTCCGACGTCGTCTCTCCTTGGTTTTACCGTCCTGGAAAGCTTTAAGCGCGGAGCTCGCCTTGACAGCCATGGCCGCCATGTCGGCGGCGCTCAGGCGGTTCTGTAGAGCGGATTTGGTGACGATGAAGTAGATCTGGTTCGCCTGTAGCTCTTCGTCAATGTCGAGCGCCGGGATGAAGTCGTCGTAGTAGAGGCGGTCGGAGTTGCACATGAACCACGACGGCGAGGAGGCGGTTTCCTCCTGGAGGACGCGGCAGACGGTGGTCGGGAGCATGTACTCGCGGAGTTCGTCGGTGGCGGTGATGACTTTGGCGGTGGGCCGGGAAGACTTGTCGTCGCCGGAGGACCAGTCCTCGTTGGGGAAGCATCTAGAAATGTACGAACCCATCTGTGACTGAAAATGGTTGAATCGTAAATAATTGTAAATGATTTGAGATTTTTGGAAATTGGAGTGATTGGAAATTGAATGGGGTTTTTCGTAGGTGGCTGAGAGTATATATAAAGAGGAGAGGAGGTGACGTGGCAATGGATTGAGAGAGATGGTGTTGGTTTTTGAAGTCATAAGTGATGACGTGTCAACGCGGATATGATTGTTCGTTGCTGGTCTGTAAGGCACTGCAGTGAAAAAGGACAGAAATCACGTGAAGACGGCACGAGGAAAGCTTGAAGAGCAAGCAAGTAGTACCGTACGTAGAGATTAACGGTAAATAATAATTGTCCATGTCAACTTTTTGACAACTTGTCACTCACTGGCTTTTACTCTTATTTATTGCTTATTAAGCGCACTAATTTACCATTTATGGTTGTTTCGTTATTTTTTTGTGATAAAAATTATCTTTATACAACTAGGTAAATTAAAATATCTTATGTAATCTTGATAACAAAAAATATCTTAACATATCTTATGTAAGTTGCGCTTAAAAAAAGATTTCCAATTAATTGATTGTTTGTTTAGGGTTTTCTTTTATCTTTAGGGTTTGTGCCGTTTTGAGAGTCGATTAGGGTTTTTGTTCGGTTACTGCTGCTCTTGATTTCAGAGTGGCAATAGTCTCTTGATTTTTTATATACCAAAATTGCGGTCTTTCTCGTTTAGATAGCGAACTCTTGCTTTGATAGCAAGTTTAGGTTTTGTTAAAGTTTATTTGTTAGTGCGGCATAGATTCGCAATAGTTTTTTTGGTTGGTGTGTGCGCAGAATAGCAGAAGGTGGTTGCAAAGAAATAGAAGGTGGCCTAAATGATGGTGATTTGATTTGAGTCATCGGATCAACTTTCGAGTTTGTTGTCGGATGATCAGATGACATACACGATGGTGACGAGAGGCAATTGGCAAATCACTCTACGTGGTCGGCTTAAATTTCACATGCAATCATTATCGGTCGTTTGGTTTGATTATTCTTGATGTTTTAACCATTATGGCTAATGTCAGTTTTCTATCTCTGGATTGTTCTGCAAACCAAGTGACCCACAATTAGTTAGGTTTTTGAGCTCTTTGTTATCGTCCATTTTAAAGTAATAAAATATCAACTTTTTTGTGTTAAAAAAAGTTGCGCTTTTAAAAAATCTCTTGAATGGATCGTGTAATTACAATTTGGGAGGTTTTTTGCTTGTTTTTTTTTAACATTAGAATAAGGTTACTGTGACGTAGGCAGTGAGGGAAGGGTTTTACCAATAAAATATGTTTGTTCGGCAGAGCATAAAGTCTTGTTTTGTACTCTATATTGTCAATTGCTGATTAAAATTACAGTAAGATCCTTTTTACCACTTTGATTAAGTAATAAATCACATATAAAAATCAGTTATGTCTTCATTCATTATAAATTATTAATTAACAAAAACTGTTATCGGGTTGGTACAGGCTGGTGGATGGATTGAGTTTAGGACGAAGTTAAGAATTTTTTGACGAGATATTGGTATGTTAAGATTTCTCAAGAATAAGAATAGGGTTAAAAACAAGATGGCAAATTTGGTGACCAGCGTTTGATGACATTTGAGGTGATGCACTTTGTTAGGGACTGCCCTCGTGGGGTGACCTTTACTCGACTAGATGTTGGGGTTTAACGTCTTTTTTGTTTTGTTGGCTTGGTTTGCCTAATATATTTTTGTGTGAATTTCACATTTAAACCATATGATAAAAAATAATGATACTTGTTTTAAAAGTTGTACAATGTATTGTGTTAAGTACTAAGATAGAACATTAATCATTCATGAAATAATTTGTCGGATTATCCGGACACCTCAAGTCACAGATCTAAAGATGAGTGAATAATTATCATATACGAATAATTATAATTATTTTATTACTATTCACTGACCTATAATTTTACGAAGAAACAGAAAATGATACTTTACTATTGAAACATAATGAAAGGCTAAAGAAATGAAGGAAAAAGGGTGGTCAAAATGAGTAAAATAATATAGGAATAATATAGTCAAAGCTTAAGTCATGACGTACCCACGATATTTGGTACTCTTTGACGATACCACTGATCGAGCACATAGTTCTAATTAATTCCTATTCTCCAAACCATCTGCTTTCTTTTTAATATTAATTTGGACCTATAATCGTCATGGAATCTGTAAGCATGTTGGGTTTAGTTTAATGTTTTAATTTATTTGGAGGCCAATTACTAATTTGCCGATATACATAGAACAGTCCAAAATTTCATGTAATCATAACCTAATAGCGGTATTAGAAATTAAGGGCTTGTTTGGGAACTCTTTACCCATAACTCATTTTGAGTTATGTGTTTGATTAACAAGTATGTCAATACAAAATTGTATTAAACGCAATTCATAATTATCTTGTATTAAGCGTAAACCAGTTGTTCGGTCATCTATGAGTTTTTCGTCCGGTACGCTTTCTGTCGATCGCACTCAATCAATCTACTCCTCATCTCAATTGATTTATGTGACATTTGCAAAAGTCTAGGTGAACGGGCACGTGGTCCGGAATCAGTAGTTATTGAGCGGCTTCGAGATCTCGAAGCCAGTTCCACTCGCCCCTAATTATCCTCCACTCACCTGCATTCTTGTAATGTGTCTTCTTCTAGCATTAGTTTCTCTTTTTAATACTTGAGCGTCTGACTCTATTTCTTGTTTGGGATGAAGGCTTCACTTACCTGTTTTTTTTTTTTGTATTTTTATTTTGACATTCGGGTTGCATAAATAAAATGTACCGCTTGTTTATAAAAAAAAAAATTGTGGGTTAGTGACATTTAAGTGGATTAGGATTCTCATTATCCATCTACGCATGATAAAATGAACCAAATAACCTGATGCGATACTTTTGACCTTGTCGGTGTAGAAACGCGTTGTTGTTGTTGTCTAGCGGCTTTATCGGATCTAAACCCTTGATTCACTTGAAGATTTCTACAAAGAAAGAACACACGTTAAGTGAAAGCCCATGCGTCGCACGGGAATTCACCTCCGGTGTGAGAATAAGTGAATCTGGCTTAGCAAGAAATAATTCACCAGTGTGAGAATATGTGTGAGAGTATGAATTGTACCTCAACTCCTATGGGGTATTTATAGTGATGGTTCCCTGACTCTGATTGGTGGAGAGAATTTAAGAGCCAAATACATTGAATCTGGACATGTGTGATCCAGACAAGTTGACGTGTCACAAAGGCGAGCGTGCCACGAAGGTTGGCGTGTCACGAATGTGGGCGTGTCACGAAGGTGAGCGTGTCATGAATGTAGGCGGGCGTGCCACGGATTTGGGCGTGCCTCAGATGTCAGGTTCTGAATCCGCGGGTTGGATTGTACCAATTTGGGCCGAAGTGGGTCAATAAATGAGTTGGACCCATTTTTGAGAGTAAGTACATGTAGAATTAGGTCGCTTAGAGATATCCAATAATTTTGTGTATCATCGTAACCTTTTGGCTAGACCATCATTTCCCAAATTTATTGGTTGATCAATTCACTTTGCTTTCTCACCACGTCCAAGCAAAATTGCATATATATTAACACAATAGATGAACGATCAACACATTGTTATGCATTGTGCGCCCATCTCTTTCACCGTGTTTATAAAGCCAAATGCTAGTAGTCATAATTAGGATACTTAACCACGATTTATGGCAAATGGATGAAATGAGAAAAATAGTTTATGAACAATTGATGGTTCACAAATTCTTTTTTCGTCTCTTAATACTAAAAACTCATTCTTTGTACGTATGTTGTTTAAAGTAGTATATATGAAGTATCCAAACAGACACTAAGCTACATAATGTTTGGTCTCTGTCCGTTGGTTTGAGAAAAGCAGACACCACATTTATTTTATGATATTTAAAATCAATATTTTAGTGTCCAATTATTTGATTTGTCTGTTCGTTGGTCGTAGCAAAAACTTGGTGCAGATTCTTTGTGGTTGGACAAATCTCCCACAAGTTTATTTCTAGAAAATAATATAATATGATGTTGGAATATCATGTTTCCGTATGGTTGGTTCATACTGCTTTAATTAGGCCGGTTCATGTCTCTCAACATGTTCCCAACATATTTTGTAGGACAATGAATCTTATTATCGGCTGTGTGATCGAATGTTTTAGTGTCTTATTTATTTATTTATGTGTATTATTTGTTCTTAAGGTTGTTGTCTAAGGCTAAAATGTTTGTTAACACTACTTGCTCTTTTAAGGATATGCAACCTATGATTTGCTTAAAGAAGAGTGGTACCATATGCCATGTAGGTTGTTTGGTAAAAATCGAATTTTGGCTCCTTTATGAAGCGGAATAATGAAAAGCTCTTTAAAAGAACTGTTTTGGTGCAAGAGATAAACAATTCATGTGAGGAACAGTAGCTCCTTTAAGGAGCTAAACGATCAATCATTTTTTTTATTTATGGTCGACTGTTTAATTTCATGTATGACTTTTCGATAAAAGCCCTACCCAAATGACTTTTAGGTAAAAAGTCAATGCGGCAACGGTAGACCAAAAAAATAAAATGACCGACTGTTTTATTTCTGAACTGGATAGACTATAAATGGTCAACCGTAGTTGTTATTGTGGTCCACCGTTTGGTAATTTGCGCATATTTTACCTCCTTACATTTGTTTTTTACCAAACAAACTTTTACAATTTATCATCCTTACAACTTCTTACAGTCATATATTAACTAAATATAAATGACTTTTTGGAGCACCTTCTTACAACTCCTTAAAATTTTCACCCCTCCTTACACCTCTTTAAAATTTTGCAAAATTTTACAGTAGGCTAAATAAACAAGCACCTGGTCCTTCGGTTATTTTGTTGGAGTGTACTTGGTTCTATATCAACCATTTGTATGTGACATATGCATAACACATTATCTCGAATCTTATACTTCCTCCGTCCCAAAATGAGTGTCTTGTTTCAATTTCATCTTTGTCCCAAAATGAGTGTCTTGTTTCTTTTTCTATAAGTTAGTTATGCATAAATTGTCAATAATACCTTTATAAAAAGCTAGTTAGAATCTCTCATCACATAATCATAAAGATACAATAGTAAACATATCACAATAACTAACTTCTTCTTAATTTTTTCTCAAAATAGAAAGAAGAACGCTCATTTTGAGACGGAGGGAGTATAAAACTCGTTACTCATCAGAAATCTTATCCATATTCTAAAACCAAAATGCATGGGTAATTTAACTATTATAAAGCTATGGCGCTAGTTAGCCTATAGGATTTGTACCCAAAAATGTGTGTATTTCTGTTGAAATGTTTTTCGTCATTTTCAACGTGATTTGATGTTTGTGGAACAATTTAGAATTAATAAATGTTGTCATATAAGAACGCAAATGTTACTTTTTGAACAGTATAAGAGAATAGTATGATAGATAAATACTAATAAATATTGTCATATAAGAACGCAAATGTTACTTTTTGAACAGTATAAGAGAACAGTGTGATAGATAAATAAGTGAAATTACAACCTGCTCATATATACTTATCATTTTTGATATATAGTCTCCTACAACGTTTTAAACATGACACTCAGTTCTTCAATATTTGATAAAGTACTATTTCATTATTTAAATATGATTGATCTCTTCTCACATACATGACACATGCCTAATTATTATTTTTTTTAAATATCTATTTTATGAGGAAGATAGAGTTATACAATGCAAAAGTGAGGTAAAAATGAAGGAATGAGCTAGAGTTTGAAGGACCACTTCCTCCTTTAAGGAGCAATATAGGGTAATTAGTACGTTGAAAAATAAAAGTGGGTTTAATAAAATAGGGAGAACCTCCTACCTTTTTATCACATCACTTCTTTGAGTTTATTCAAGTTTCACTAGGTAAGAGCATTCATGGATTTGTACCTACACATAGAGGAGACAATTTGTGTTCGGATCTTGTTTAATGTTTAGTTTTCTGTTAAATGAGTCAACACGAGTTTGATTCGGCAGTTTATTAAATTGATTGAATTACACGACACAAACACGATCTGTTTACAAGCGAGTTGACATGTTACAACATAATAGACACATTTAATAATAAATACAATTATATTCCTAATTTGAGATATTGCTCGTACTCATAGCTAAAACCTAGAAAAGATTGTTTATTTTTTTATAAGCGAACCAGTAAACCTGAAAATCATATATGAGTAGAAAACACGAACTCTGAACCCAAGCCCAAACATTGGGTAGGGTCGGAGACGGAACCATTGCAAATCTAAGAATTAAGATGGGCGAGACCCAAATAATGGGCTAAGAGGTTCATAACACATCCATGGAGAAGGATTTGGTTGTGGCATTGGAGAAAGGTACAGCTTTCTCTGCTGTTTCTCATGTAATTTGCTCAACTCTTCCATGAAGTCTCGTCATTGTTGGCTTCAATGATTCATATTTTTACAAGTGTCCGTCTTCAAGAGTCAATTTCTTCTACAAATAAGATTTCTTTTTACATAAGGAACTGAAATTTGAAATTTGATTTTTGGATAAATATGTTTTTGGTATCTAGACTTTTGCGAAATATTTAATTAGGTCCAAATTTCTATTTCGCACAGTTCAGTAACTAGACTTTTATTTCACATTCAGTACTTGCATTATTATTTAATATCCAATATGATGCATGTCGTTGCTCCCGTCAATTGGGTGTTAAGTAGGGTTGACGTAGACAATTATATGCCTTGTTGGAAAAAAAATCGTTGACGTGGACGTCTACGTGAGTGATGACGTGTAAATATTGAGTTGGTCAATTTTTTCTGACTTGGAATAATTAATTTAATAAATAAGAATTTCAATCAACACATTTTTTGGTGGTGGTGGTGGTGGTGTAAGAGACCACATTGGTGTAGTAAGGTGCCAAAAACTCTAGGCTATCTTAAACACTATTGGTTAATTGTATATATAAACATTTAGGCAGTCGTTTATCAAAACAAAAAAAAAACAAAAAAGAATTAAAAAAAAAAAACAAAAAAATCAAACATAAAAAAAAAAATCAAAAATCAAAATATAACCAACACATTACACACCCTCTCAAATACTACAAACCCTCCCAACCTCTCCGGCGTCTTCTACCTTTCTGGCGACCTCTCCGATCTGCAACGATGTGAAGCTCCGATCTTCAACCTTCTTCGCCTTCAACGACTCAGCCCAAATCCGGCACGACCGAGGGTTCTGCAACGACAAGATCAGACGCGGCCGAACGTTCTCGATAGTTCTGCAACGAAAATAGCTAGGGCTTCGACGAGCTCCGTGGGCGATGGTTGGGAGCGGCAAGGGCTTCGATGAGCTCCGAGGGCTGAGATCGGCACTGCCGAAAGTGGCGGCGGCGACAAAACGGACTCAGATCTGTTTGTCGAGGCTTCGCGTCTACCACCGTCGATGCTCTGCTTCACTTGCAGCTTCCGATGCCGGAAATCTTCTCCGTCAGCACCGCCAGCATCACGTACGATGCCCATCGCCAGAGCTCGATGGAGCTCCAAGGCAGATCAAATCTGAGCACCGTCTCGTGGTCTTCTCTCATGGCTAGTGCTTGATGGAGCTCCGATCTGCAACCTCAGACGACGGCCTTCCATAAACCTCGCCGACGTCGTCGACTCCATCTTAGACAACCATTGTCAACTCCATCTCAGACCACGCCGTCGAGGACCAAATCCAGCACGGTCTCGGTCTTCAGCAACGGCTTAGTCTCACCAATCTTTCATTCTGCTTCTATTTTTTAATATGATTTTAGAGACTGATAGTTTTAGGGCCTTGATTGAATTGGTTATTTGTTAATTTTTTTATTTTTAATTTGAGACCGCCGGAATTTTCAAGCGTGCCAGAAAATTCATATGTTCAAATGGATGAATGAAAAAGATGAGGAGGGTATTTGGCTACTTTTCCACATGGATGGCACGTAATGCCACGTACAGCATGTGAAAATGGACGGTGGGTACCAAATTGTGCGTGAAACAAAAATCTTGATAGGATATTTGGGAAAAGTGATCCCTTTATTTTTTGGTAAAATATCTATATCTTTGTATGTTACTAACTTATTTAACAAAAATTAATGTCTGAAAAAGGGGCCCCTCTTTCCTTTCTTCTCAGTCTGGCTCCCCATCTCTTTTCTTCCTCCTCTGTTTCCTCTCATGTTTGGGGTGCTCCTCCTCTAAATTGGGTCAAGATCATCTCTGATAGTAGTAGTCTTAGGCTCTTACCAATCTTGGGCTGAGCTCAAAGCTTTTCATAGAGATTGAGTTGGGCCTTTTTTTGGGCTATAAAAATCTTATATTCGAAAACGATGCTGCTGCTGATATATCTTCTCATCCTCTTCGTTTCTTTATTATGAACTGCAGGGATAAAATGCTAATTTTTTAGCTCGTTTTTGTTTTGATCCTGCCATGATTGGATGTAATTTTATTCACCCGCCTGTTCCTCTTCTTAACTAAAAAAAAAAACGAAAATTATTATCAATTAAAGAGTAACTAATTAAAATTATTCTCTTTCAAGACAATTTTCTTGATTCAAAATTTACTTGTGAACTTATATAGATATATATTTTATCTAAACACATAATTATTTGTATGAATCACATAATTGCATAAAAAAATAATACATATCAATTTCAGCATTAGAATTGCCCCAAATCTACTCATCAGAAGTAAATATTTTCCAAAAATTAAGAGCCAACTACTGGTTGGTAAAATGGTTGGATTAGACCAACAGAATAAATCATATTAACTTTCCAAAAAAATAAATATCAAAACTGTTGCTTCTCAAATCTCACCCAAAAAAATCTGAGTTTCAAACACTGCTTACTAGGAATGTTCCGAACAATGGAGAAACCGAATAAAAAATATGGGGAAGATGATTATTGATCAGATCAATGGTTTGATGAAAGCCAACTGCCCACCTTCCCCAGATTCAATTTCGCAGGAAAATCTTTCGGTTTCAGAGTGAAATTAGACACAGAGCCGATACACACAATTCCTGCTTTCTAACCCAAAACCCAAAATCGAAACCCTAAATTCAGAAACGCTACAATCGAAAACCCTAAACGAAGAGCGAGAGCAAAGAAAGTTGCTATGAGCTAATTATACAGGGCGAAACCAGAATTAGGGTTTTGTGAAATGTAATTACCTAACAGCCGTCTTCAAAAATGGGCTTTGCATTTTAGGCCTATATTGAGGCCCAATATTAGTTCTGTTGATGGATTTGGGCTTAGCATAAACGCCGTTGTATTGGCAAGTTGCATAAACATTTGGTATTGTTAAATTTTACTATATTCGTGTTGGTATCATGTTGAATGTATAACATTATGGTATATGAGTTAATTTGTACCCCGACTTATCTATTAAATAGATTGAGTTATATGAGTCATGCAATAATTTTTTTTTTTTTATAGACAAACGATACTTTTATTAAAAGTACAAATAACAAAAAACGCAATTGAAAACTTTCCCAGCGTCAAGCAAGAATTACTATACTCGACACGGACCAAATATATACGGAAGAAGAGAGAAACAAAAAGTTTAGACGAAATCATCCTCGCCGAAGAAAAATGAATTCCGGGCCAACCATGTAAATCAAAGCACGGCCTTCTCTCTTTCTCTACTCGCCTCGTCATGCAATAATTATTTTAAAAGGCAACAAAATGACAAAGTTCTTTTAAGCAAGGTATGGATCTTGAGGTCATCTACCTTAGAACATTTCTCAGGTTTCTTTCGTGTTAATGTTATTAGAATAGTTGCCATTTGTTGGTACAGAAACCCATTAGGCAAACAGTAAGCAATATTTAAATATCCCAAATCAAAGCCCAACATTGGGCATGCATGCAACATCTTTAGGAATGTCCCCAACATAGATGAAACTAATGGCCTGGTATAATAAGTGGATACTGCCCAATCTGAACCCGCTCATATCTTGAGTTGGTTGTGATGTAAATCATGGGCAAGACACATTACAAGAATGCATATGTGTGAAAGAAAATTAGAGGTGAGTGGATGACGGTTTCCAGAACTCGAAATCGCTCAATAACTATTGATTCTAGATCACGTGCCCGTGCACTCAGACTCTTGCAAATGTCCCAGATCACGAACCTCAACTGATTCGGTCGGCAGGGGAGGAGACTGATTGTGTGCCATCCATAGCCGTGGGAGGGATAAAATTTGTGAAGTGAGACGGAACGCAGTCGGAAGGTGTACCAGAGCAGAGATCTATGGATGACCGAACAACTACTTTGCGCTTAGGAGGCGACAAAAGTTGATACGAACGACCATAATTGAATAGAGTTAGCACGGAGAGGAGGCAAATCGGATATAGTCTGATAAGTAGAAAAGATCTGATTTGAAATAGAGTCATTTGTTGAGTCAACCAGTTTACTGGCGTTAATCGGGTGGATTACCTGATGACATGACCCATTAGAAGGAAGGAGTCTGAGGGCATCGTTGTCTCTAATTGAGTTTGAGACCACAAAACCTTTTTTCTGATGAGAGGTCACAAGGGGTCTTTTTGATGAATTTGGGTTGGAGGACAAAGCGAATCATCATGAGGCCTAAAATAAAGAAATTGAGGCAGGTCCAATCCCGAGCATTCAGATACGACAAAAGAAAAAACTCTCTTCTTGATCTTCAAACTCGCTTGCTTGGAGATAACAACTAGTGATTTGGTATGAAGTAGAACGTGGACACGCTCCACATTCCCACCATGCATGCATGAAACAACAATTGGGTGGACATGCATGAGCTCGCCCAAGGGTTTGACAATGCTTCTCAAAGAACTTATGTGTCATGCATGCAATGGTAGCCCCAAATTGTAAACTACCAAAATCGCCCCCCTTTCCGTTTAAGATCATTGCAATAATGGAAATGGATATATAAATCATTTTGACAACCATGACCATGTTGAATCCCTCATACTTGACAAAATACTCTCATCAGAAAAAAAGAACTCGAATATTTTTGGTCCCAATAAATAGACAGAGATATTATCGAACACATCATCATATTCTCAAGTCTCCGACATAAAAGAAAAGGTTGAGACCGACTCACACTACACAGATAGACACAGCAGGAGAGGCAGTGGTAGTGGGCATTTGCCTCATCCCCTCCTAAAACTCCCATATATATTCTTCAAATCTTGAAATATATTCTTCCTCCAGCCTTTAGATCTTGAATTCTAATTTTGTATTTGTTAATAATAATAATGATAATTGTTTGTTATAAAATTCTACCATAAATTCATGTGTATCTTGTGGGGTAGCTGCTGAGATGTCGGTAAATTAAAGTGAAGTTATGAAGCCATAAGTAGGAGAGGAAGCTTTATTGACCAATGGCTAGTGATGGACTGTCCTTATAATTCACCAAAACAAGAAAAATTGATTGATGCGTGCCTCTGAATCATAGCCACAAATCAAAGAACCGACCAACCAGCCAGCAATGGTTTCCATATCAGGACAATCGCCATTATTGGACCTTTTCTTGGATTATTACTTCATTATCCACTCTCACTAAACCCACGTTTTATGGCACGGCTTGCGCAATAGCTAGCTAGCTAGCTAGCTTCAGATGCATTTTCAGTTAAAAACATTGTTTGTTACTTTCTTCTGTTGTTTTACCAAATTATTAATTTGGTTCCCAATCAAACTGAGAAATGCCCACTTCCTAGCTAATTCCTGGGTGATATATGATGTCTTCCCAAACATATGTAAGAATTCAACAACCATCTTCATGGAACATGTCCTTGTGCTTTCTATATCCATTGTATCACATGCTACCATTGCCTCTTTCAATAATCAAAATTAATCCACAATAAGAAAATCAATTTGCTTATAATTAATTTTATAAATTAAATCAATAAATTGAGCTAAACAAAGTAAAATACAATAATAACAGCAATAAACAAAACATCTACCTCCTACTTTTCATCTTTTAATCTTATGAACAAAGTATTTTCTATTATACCATGGCGGATTCCGGCCGGCTATCCACCACCGCCAATATTATAGTTGGGTTTAGTAATGTACATTGGTGACATTTCCAATGGTTTTGAGCTCGAATTCTTTGATGGTTTCGACCAGCTTCTTCATGTTGTCGTCGTACACGTACGGGAGGCTATTGTACCATGTCCCATTGCTCTTCGCTAGCGGCGGGAGCATTTCCCGGCAAACCTCCTCGTGGACGGTGATCGAGTTGTGGTAGTGGTAGTATCTGATCTTGTCCTCCGTCTTGTGCAATGTTTTTCCGACCACATTCTCCGACATGTGTACTCCGGTCGCGAACGCATTCTTCGCCTGAATCGCATACTTCCGGTCCCGCCGGATTCCCGTCCGGGACTCCCTGAACAGAAGCTTCTCGAAACCCCATTGCCTGCATCAAAATCGAATAATTAAATCAACATAAACTCCAAAATCTGAATTTCAACACTACAATTTAATTTCTTTTTTGTTACACACCTGCGGTAATCTTGAGAGGAATCGTTCAAGCAGAGCGAGCTGGACATTGGGTTCTGCTCGATTGTGAACTGAGTGAAATCGGAGAACTCGCTCAGGACCGATTTCAGCGTTTTCCCGTCCGGCAGGTAGATGTACTCGTCGACGTCGAAGTAGAAGGTCCAGTTGGCGGCGTGGCGGTAGCGGTGGAGGCAGTCGTTGACCACCAGGAACTGGTTGTAGTAGTAGCCGTCGAACTCGGCCTGACCTCTGATGTCCTGAACCGTAGCCCTCCCGGCGCGCACCCACGGCTCCAGCGCCGCCATCACCTCCTCCGACACCCCGCCGGCGTCGTGGAACACGAAATGCGAGCTCGGCCCGAAGAACCAGACGTGGTACGCCATCCACTCCCTCATCCTCGCCGCATTCAAGTTCCCGTACAGAGACGACCCACAGTAGAGGTACTCGTACTTGTACGGAAGCCGGTACTTGGACTCGTCGTAGGCTCCGGGGGCTTCCTCCCAGGCGGGGAGTTTCCTGCACCGG
>JAYMTA010000855.1:0-23640 GCA_036897625.1 Pelargonium cotyledonis
GTGTGTGTGTGTGTGTGTGTGTGTGTGTGCGCGCGCGCTTTGAATCTTATTCTAGCAATTTTTTTTTTTGAAAATATTCTAGTAACTTTGTTAGTTTTAGGTTTTGTTTGTTTTTCATTTTGAAAGTTTGTCTTCCATTGTTCGGAAGTTAGTTTTTTCATTTTGAATATGATTGCTTTACATAGGAGTATTGCTACGCGTCACATGATGAAGAGAACAAGAGCGAGTCTGGTTGTTCCACTATTACGGTCAATATTTCAACTAACTATGTGACAGTTGGTCATTCGTATGAACATTATTCAAGATCTGTAAATCAAGTTACTATGATATTTGGTTCTATGTTAAGTCTATTCGTAATTGAGTCTGTAAGTCACTATTATTCTTAATGAAATTAATATTTTCCTTCAAAAAGAATAACTAACTTATATTAAAAAATATATTTTTTTACTATTATAAACTGTGGTCATTCTCTCTCCCTTTTAGGGTTTGGGAGTCTAGTCTTGAAGGCTAGGGTTTGGAGGTGACGGCAGAGACTGTTTAAGGGGGTTGGTCGGTAGTTTTAGCAGAAAAAATTCTTCTTTTTTCTCATTGTCGGTGAGATGTTTCTACCGGGAACGGGTGCTGGTTTCTGCGTGGGGCCACATTGAAGGCGTGAGAAAGAGGGCTCGAGTAAGTGCAGTTGACACATGCACAATTTGATATATATTTATGATGTTTTATCCCCATCTTTATATTGTATTTGTTTCGGTTTATCAAGTTTTAGCTTATCTTATTGTGCTTTGTTAAATTTGATGTGTTTTAGAGTGTTTTAGTGCTTTACAGGCCTTTTATATGTGTTTTAGGTCACTTGGGGCAATCGAATGGAGCTAGGGAAGAGACTAAGGAGCCGAGAGAGGCCTTAAATAGCAACAAGGGTTGTGTCCATCTAAATTCAAAAGCCAACCTATGTTGCTATTGAACACAGACCACAACATGGGTCACCTATGACCAACACGGACCGTGTTTACCTAAAGGTCTCAAAGATTTTCTTGCTGCCCACGAACACGGGTTGCAACACGGGTTACATAGGGTGTGTCGCAGCCCGTGTTGCACACAGACTTTAGTTTTCTATTTCGATTTTGCTTCCCTTTTATTGTATTTAGGGCCTATAAAAACACTAGTTTTGGGTACTCTATTCTATTCTACCTGATAATTTGAGAGCCTTGGGAAGATTATTGAAGATTGTAATCAAGATCATTCGACAATTTGTGTAACGTTTATCTACTTTATTGAATGCATTATTTGTCTTCAATCTTGTTTTGTTTGTGTTGCATGAATATGAGTAAGTAAACTCTCTTAATCTGAGGATAAGGGGTGTAGCTAATTATTAGGTTTTCTCATGTTGAATGTCATGAACAATAACTCAAAGTGCTTCAGTTGATTCAAGCTTAAGGCTTGTATTGAAGAGATTCAAAATCGATAATAGGTCAATGATTTAGTCTCGAGAGAGATACTTCATTGACTAGATTCAAAAAATTCAACACACAAAGGTAATCGCCTAGAGATAGAGTTTATTCTTAATGTGAATCATTGATATTCATCTTAATGGTCTGTCGTGTCTAAAGCCTCCTATGAGGGATTGATTAGATTAGGGTTACGATAGGACGTGCACTCACCTCGCGAGAGAGTTTCCATAACTTGTGTAGAATTGCTTGCGTGTGAGTCGAGTTCATGATAACTAGACCTAGAGAACCATTGATAATTAATGAACCCTAAATCCTTGGATTATTTCTCATTTGATTACTTCTCAACAATTTTCCAAGTTAATTAACGCTATATTACATTTGCAAAACAATTCATCACTTCAATCTATAAATCTTTTACTTTTTGAGTTGCTATTTCTGGAAATTGGTTTTACCTTCCTTATGGATCAACAACCTAATTTTATCACTATTTGACCAACGTCAAATTGACATCGTTGCCGGGGAAAGCAATAAGTCAATTGCGGAGTTAGTAGCTCTTGTTTAATTTTATTTTTATTTATAGTTTGGATTTTACTTTTATTTTTTTTAGTTGATTTACTTTTGTTCTTGTTTTCTGCTTTCAAATCGAATACTCTTTTGGTTTATGACCAGAAGAAGTAAGAGTCCAGTACTCGTATTCGATCCGGAACCTGAGCGTACCCTTCATCAGCGAAATAAAACTCAGAAAGCCAAATAGGAAGCTCATAAAGAAAAAAAAAAGGCTCTTACCATGGTTGAAAATAATCATGAAGAGCCTGATAATACCACCACTGGTGGTGGTAGAATTGTTGTTCCAAATAACAGGAACAACATTGAGAATGTCATGGAGAGAAGGGAAACCCTCCATGATATTCTACGTTCACCCACAAATAGAACGTATTCACGATATGCACTCACACATCAGAGAAACTTAAATTTTGATATTAAGCCTCCTATGATACATTTGGTGTCCACACACTCTTTTTATGGGAAATTGGACATTGAATATGCACACAGACGCTTGAGCATATTTTAACTTATAGTGATACCATTCAGTATCGAGATGTCCTAGAGGATAAGGTTAGGTGTCAATTGTTTCGTTTATCTCTTAGTGGTAAGGCAAGATAAGTGTGGGAACGATTGCCTCCTAGATCTTATGCCACAGGGAAAGAATTAATGTGTTTGTTTTTGGATAAATATTTTCCACAGGGTCTGAATTCATAAGCTTCATGAAGATATACATGTTTTTTTTACCAGGTGGATGGAAAGTCTTTATACATAGCGTGGGAGAGGTGTTTCTGATTTCCAACGTAAGTGCCCGCACCATGGAATTTCTCTACCCCAGCTTTTCATCATTTTCTACATCAATTTAAATTAAGTTAGGTACGATCAAATCCATGCCTCATCACAAGGGAGATTTGTGGAGATGACACCTAAGGAAGCTTGGGAGCATCTTGAAAGAATGTGCACATCCTCCTCACCATACAGAGGAACTAATCCAAGTGCATCATCACAAAGGGTTCAGGAAGCAGTTAGAGAAAGCCCAAACACCCCCGAGACAACAAAGTCATAGAGTGAGCTATGTGACTTGTGGAGGTCCTCATGATTGTTCAAAGTGCCCTAAGACTGAGACTAAGGAAGTGGATTACGTGAATTACAAGCAGCCCTATAAAACTTCCGATAACAATAATAGCTTAAAGAGCCAACAATTGGGTCAAGGACAGAGAAGTTCAAATCAAGCTCCTCTTGGGTATTCTAATAAAAGGTAAGCCCTTTATTCGTCTCGAAATCAAGCACTTGTCAGGCAAGTTCCAAATTGGGAGATAGCTCTAAATAAATTCATCAAGGCCATAGTGGAAAAAGTCAAAGCATTAGAATCTACATCAAATCAAAGGTTTGAAAAATTAGAGAATGCATTGATTCAAGTTTTGGCTTCTCAAAAATATTTGGAAACACAGATTGGGCTGCTAGCAGAAAATCTAAATCAGAGACCAGCATGAAACTTACCAAGTCAAACTATTGTGAATCTGAGATAGCAAATGAAGGCAGTCACTTTGAGAAACGGCAGGGTACTAGAGTCTCCTGATCCGGCCCCAGCAAAAGATAAAATTCTAATAAAGGAAAAGGAGACAGGGTGACACAAAAATCAGAATGAAGGCCTTTCTTGAAGCCCTACTGTACCACAAGCTTGGGGAGCAGTATGAAAAATTTCTTAAGGTATTTAGGTAGCTTCATATTAATATTCCCTTCGCAAATGCACTAGAGCAGATGCCGGTTTACATGAAATTCCTCAAGAAGATGTTATCAAATAAAAAGAAATTGGTGGATGTCATCAAAGTAAATCTCAATGTTGAGTGCAGTGCCGTAATTCAAAAGAGCATCCCTGCAAAATTAAAATATCCAGGTAACTTCTCTCTTTCTGTAGGAATTGGCAATTTGGAGTTCAAGAAAGCCTTATAATGTGATTTCGGGGCAAATGTTAGTTTGATACCTCTATATGTCTCCAAGAAGTTAGGATTGGAAAACCTAAAGAGCACATGAATGCAACTTCAACTTTCATATTGTTCATTGAAATATCCAGTGGGGGTAGTTGAAGATGTATTAGTTAAGATAGACAAATTCTTTATACCTTGTGATTTTGTGGTGCTCGAGATGGAGGAAGACGCAGAGGTCTCAGTTATCTTGGGGGGCCCTTTTTAGCCACAGCATGCACAATGATAGATTTCAAGGCTATAAAATTGGCATTAAATATTGACAATGAGCGGTTGGAAATTGATCTAAATAGGGCCATGAAGCACCCAGCTGAATAAGAACGGTGTATGAGCATCAATGTGGTGGACGAGTACGTGGATGAAATTTTGGATGAGGAGAATGAAGCTCGATTCAATCCTAAAGAGGAGAGCCCCGAGAGATCTTTAATTTCTATAGTGTAACCAATGGTTCAAGCTAACTCACCCTTAGATGAAGTTGGAATTGAAGCAGCTCCCATCGCACCTGAGGTATGAATTTTTAGATTCCAACACTGATTTTCCTGTTATTATCAATGCTTCTTTGTCTAAGTCTGAATTGTATGCTTTACTTAATGTTTAAAATCTCATAAGTCTGCAATCGGATGGAGCATTGATGATATTAAGGGGATTAGCCATTCTTTGTGCATGCACATAATCCTCTTGGAGGATGACGCGAAACCTTTAGTTGAGCCTCTTAGGAGACTCAACCCAAATATGAAGGAGGTAGTGAAGACTAAGATAATTAAACTTTTAGATGTAGGAATTATTTATGCTATTTCATATAGTAGTTGGGTCAGCCCTGTGCATGTAGTACCAAATAAGGGATGGATGACGGTGGTGAAAATGAAAAGAATGAGCTTATCCCTTGCCGAACTGTAACTATTTGGAGAGTGTGCATAGATTATAGGAAATAGAATGATGTCACTCGAAAGGACTATTTCCCTTTGCCTTTTCTTGATCAAATGTTAGAAAGATTGGCAGGGAATTAGTACTTTTAATTTGCTTCCTAGATGGCTACTCAGGATACTTCCAAATCCCTATAGCCCTTGAAGACCAGGAAAAGACAACATTCACGTGCCCCTATCGCACGTTTTCTTATAGGTGAATGCCTTTTTGGCCGTACCAATGCGTCAGCCACATTCCAAATATGTGTGATGGTCATATTCTCTGATTTTATTGAAATAACTATAGAGGTTTTTATGGATGACCTTACAGTCTATGGTTCTTCTTTTAATTCTTGTTTAGAGCATCTAAATTCAAGTGTAGAGGTGCGAAAAAGCCAACCTGGTGTTAAAATGGGAAAAATGTCACTTCATGGTAAGGGAGGGCATTGTTCTTGAGCACAAGGTCACTTCTGTCGAATCTGAAGCCTTCTACGAGGGATCAATTAGGTTAGGGTTATGATAGGATGTGCATTCGCATCGAGAGACAGTTTGCATAACTTGTGTAGAATCTCTTACGTGTGAGTCGAGTTCATGATAGTTAGACCTAGAGAATCATTGATAATTAGTGAACCCTACATCCTTGGATTATTTCTCATTAATTACTTCTCAGCAATTTTCCAACTTTACGTTATTTACATTTTGCAAAATAATTTCATCACTTAAATCTAAATCTTTTTTACTTTTTGAGTTGCTATTTCTGGAAATTGGTTTTACCTTCCTTCTGGATTGACAACCTAATTCTATCATTATCTGAATGACGTCAGCAGTTGTTCACGATGAGATCAGTCATAGTTTGTCGGGTCTTTCTGATTGGTGTTCAGAGATGGCGGGATCAATGTGATCATCTAGGGCAGTCAATGATGCAGCACTGACAGAAGTAACAAAGGGTGTGGTTATGCTTGATGTTGAAATTGCGGTTGCTGCTAAGAAGACGATGGAGACAAAAATTATGTCACAAGAGGGCATGGCAAGCCAGGGTCGCTAGGAATCGCAAGAGGAATGGTTGAGAACTGTCACAGGAAGTAAGGTCGCGGGTAGTTTGGTCTATGTGCATGTGTGCACGTGATGGGGGTGTGGTAGTCGGTTCCTAAGTGTTGATGGTATCATAAGTAATACAAACTGAAGAAGAGGGTCATCTCAATGCCTTTAGTTTGGTTCATATTGACGTTATGTCATATTTAGCTTAGATTGATTATGGTTGTTTTGAGTTCTGTAGTATTATGGTTGTTAGGTTTTATATTGTTTTAGCTATATCATATTGTTAGGTTGTTTTAGTTTAGTGTTAGGATTGGGGTTACATGCCAGGAATTTTCACTAGAGTTCGTATTGATCTTTTTCTCATTTAGTATAAGCTTCTTAGTTCCTTTAAAAATATATTATTAATAATTTATGCATAGATAAATGATTTATACAGTGCATCATTTTGAAACTAAGGTTGTGTTTGATCGCTGTCATATATGAGTGGACTAGATTTCAAAATTTATTATACTATCTTATCCAACATTTGACGATAAGAATGTGGATTGGATTTCAAAATCTATGATGTGTTTTTATCTATCATATATATGATGGATAAAATAATCCAAGGCCTCCCCTTGGAATACGATAGATTAGATATGAAAATATTTTGTATCCCCGAAATATCCTGAATTAATTCAAATTTATTTTTTTCTCTTACGTGCTAACAGTGATTAATTTAAATAATAACATAAACTTATAAAAATTTATTTCGTTCGTGTTCCAGTTTGAAATGAATTGGAATAAAACCAAAAAAAATAAAGTTAAAAAAATGAGTTCGAATCGAATCGAATACTTTTATATTATAACTGGATCAAAAAAATTAAACTACGTATTGCTTTAAACATTTCTGTTCATATTGATATTATTTATTTACTTTTACGATCTTACCTAATAAAAGTTATTATTATTATTTATTTTAAAAGTTTGTTTATATTGATACGAATTGAGTTCACGTTGGTTAGAGTTAAATTCATATTGAATTAAAATTATTTTTTATATGCTTAATTTTTTTATTATTATTAGTTTGTTGATCAAGATATTTTTGAATTTTGCTCTTAATTCGTTTATGGACCAATAAAACTTATATGCACATGTAACGAACAATGTGTTGGTGTAAGAACATTAAGTTCGAATTGAGTTCATATTTGTTAATAATTATTTTGATGCGTTGTTATTTTAAATAGAAATTTTTTCGATTCACATATTTTCAAACCGATTTTTTATATATATAATTTGAATCTTCAATTTGTTTCGATGCCAATGAGTCTAATATATACATGCATACAAAAATTGTGTGTAATAGCTCCTATGACTTAAAACACAGCTCCTATGAAGTAAAAGTCATGACACCTAACCCCTATTAACTTTCTATTTAATGATTCTGTTATATTTCACCATCATTTGGAGGTAGAAAGACCATTATACCCCCATACTATTTAGTGCTCTACACCCAAACAAGCTCTTAAGTTAAAAAACAACGAGCAAGTCTGGCGAGCACGATATCATCGTTAACAGTGGAGCAAATTCAGTGACGAGTAACTCTGGTTGTCTCTTCTCCGGTGATGAAATACAACGACTAGAAACGGCGGCGTGCTCTAGTTTGGATCTGCTCCGACGATGAAGCGACGACAACCATGGAGGCTCGGCCAGATCTTGACATAGTAGTAGTCCTCTATCTCTCTTTCTCGACGAGCAGGTCCATCGGAGCTCCTCCATCGAAGATCGGAGGCGGGCTCACATCTAGGCTTCATCACCAGATCTGGGTTGATTTTTTTTTAGTTTTTTTTTTTTTTGTATTTTGGTGTTATTTTAGGGTTTTTTTAGTTTGATTTAGGGTTTGATTTGGGGTTTGATTTTTTCATAAAGATTGATTGAGATTGTTGTATTTTAATTGAATTTTTTTGTTATGATTGTTGTATTTTTGGTGTTATTTTGGTTGTGGTTATTATATTTTTCATTGGAATTTTAGTTTGAAAGCTTTTAATTTTCACCGGAAAGCTAATAACCTCGCTGCGATCTAAAAATTGTTACCGGAATTGGTAAATTTTAGCCGGAATCTAGAAATTGGTGTCGAAATCATCATAAACTTGAAGTTTCAGGCACCATAATCATCAAATGTTCTTTATTTTTCTTGATTTTTACATAAATATGTTATTAAGAAGGGCATTTTAGGAATTTCAAAAAATATAATAAAAGTCACATGTAAAGCATGTGATGAGAGAGGTGAATTTTTCATCCAAAATTTAACAGATTCCGTTAAATGTCAAGTTAATAGGGGTTATGTGTATTAAGTCAATAGTTCAATGATGCAATCTGTAATTTTCCCAAAACAATATGTTAATATACTAATCGACGATGGTCTTTTAGTCAAAATTAATAAAATTATATCAAATCCGATTTATTATCCGTTCATACATCAAACCTTAGAATATATGTTTGCTTATCCATTAAAAAAAAAATTTTGAAGGGAATAAATAGACATTATTAATTCAAATCGCGAGATAAAACATCCGACAAATCAATTGGGCTTTGGACACCAACCCAACTAACCGTGCCTGACAAAGAAACCGACGACCTAGCAAAACAATGGGCCACCGATTCGCAGACCTACTAGCAAAAATGAATTGCAAATTAACAAAATTAACAGCTAGGAACTGAATATCACCAATAATAAGACCCAAGGCACTGGTTAACACCTCCCCTCCGGTCTCAATAGCCCGAATAACCCGCTGAGCATCCGACTCAATAATGATGTTGTCTCAATTTTGAGCTTTCAGCCAACTCAACGCTTCATGAATGGAGAGAGCCTCGGCTAACCCTGGATCCGCAACCCCCGGCCAAACTGCACGGCCACCACCCAGCACACAGCCCTCCCCGTCACGGCAGACCCACCCACCTCCGACCCGAGATACCTGTTCAAAAATAGCTGCGTCCGTGTTGACTTTCACCCACGGTCGAGCTGGCGAAACCCAACGCTTGTCTTCCACCCTTCTCACAGCACCACCACCTTGCATGGGTACATTGGCTCTACAAGACACCCATCCACGGTGAATAGAGACAGCTGCTGTAACAGTGGCAGCTGCACTCTGCCTCTTGTTATCCCAAACCCCCTCATTCCGCTTGTTCCAAATGCTCCACCCGACATACATAGCTCTAGCAACCAGATTTTTATCTTTACGATCAAGCAAAACCATAAACCAATCATATAACAAGGGAGAAGCTAAACAAATCCCAGACAAGCCTAAAATCGACCAGCAAGAACAAGCAAACTCACAATGAATCACAGCATAGGACACCGATTCTGGAACAAGCCGGCACCGAGGACAAAACAGTGGCACCTCTACACGACGAGACCGTAAACCTTGCATCACCGGCAAGCAACCCGATAATGCACGCCAAAAGAAGTGCTTTACCTTGAATTGAACTTGAGCCGACCAAATAGCCCTCCAAATTCAAGACCCACCAGAAGTTCCCATTACCCGAGTATGAACACGATACCCACTCTTCACCGAATAGGCTTCTGACTTCTCCATAAGCCAACATAACCGATCCAGGACCGAACAGATACTCAGCTGGTTCTTACAAATCTCCTCATATGATTCTGAGTCAAAAACCGCCCGAATAACATCATGATCCCAACACTTCAACACAGGGTCCCTAAGGTCTGAGACCTTCAAATTAGAAAGATCAACACCCCGGACCTCCTCCCGAACCTGAAGAACAAAAATAGGCAAGGATGACACCCAAGGATCAGACACGGTAAGCACCGACTGCGCCGTCCCCACTCTCCAACACACAGCCTCATGGAGTAAAACCTGCGCCGAGCACATACTACGCCACACATAGTTGGGATTGTATCCAATCGGAGCACTAAATGTAGATCCATGTGGGAAGTATCGGGCTTTAAAGACCCGAGAAAACAAGGACAATTACTCAGTTTCCACACGCCATAATTGTTTAGCTAACAAAGCTATGTTAAAATGCCAAAACTTCGAAAGCTAATCCCACCTTCACACTTATGAGCACAAAGAGAAGCCCATGAGAACCAATGAAGCCCCCACTCCTTCCCGGGACTCAATTGCCACCAAAATTTATTCACGATTAACTCAATTTTTTCTGAAGCCGATTCTGGAAGAAGAAACACACCCATTGTGCACGTCGGAATCGCTTGAGCGACGGCTTTAATAAGAACCTCCTTCCCCGCCTTTGATAATGCTTTAGCCGACCATGATGCCACCCGACTCCGGACTCGGTCTACTAAGCCATCGAAGAGCACCACACGCCGACCCCCTACATAAATTGGAGCCCCCAAGTAATTCTCGAATCTGCTAACTTGAGTAACACAAAGAAATGAGGTCACAGCCAACTTCATATCCACTTTCATATTCGAGCTAAACATAATATCGGATTTATGAAAATTAACCCGCTGGCCCGAGCATCTCTCATATGTGTTCAAAATATCCTTCACCACTCTAGCCTCTTCACTCGTAACTTTAAAAAATATCAAAGCATTGTGGGCAAAAAATAAATGAGTAATACTAGGGGCACCACGCGCCACGCAACAACCATGGATTAAACCCCTAGCTTGCCTCGCTTGAAGTAAAGCCGAGAGGCCCTCCGCCACTATTATGAAAAGATAAGGAGAGATAGGGTCTTCTTATCGAATACCCCGAGAAGGAACAAATGACCGAGACAAACCTCGAGCAAACTCCACTCAAAAACTAACCGAACAAACCCCACTCATTATAATATCAACCCATCTCGAATTGAAACCGAGCCTTAGCATTATAGCTTGTAAAAAATCCCACTCCACGCTATCATAAGCCTTCGCCATGTCCAGCTTGAGAGCCCCTCAACCATCCTTGCCTTGAGTTTTCCAGTGGAGAAAATGGAATAACTCATTTGCGATGCAAATATTGTCAGTAATAAACCGAGCCGGGATAAACGCACTTTGGGATTCTGAAATAATATTGTTCAAAATTGGCTTCAATAGATTAGCTAGAGTCTTCGAGATGATCTTCTAAATAATATTGCATAACACAATTGGATGCATATCTCCAACCGATTTTGGCCTTGCTTTATTCAGGATGAGAACAAGAATAGTTTCATTAAATTGAGTCGGGATTGACCCGCTTCGCAGAACCTGGAGCCAAGCCGAAGTGACATCCGCCCCTACCACGAGCTAGAAATGTTGAAAAAAAGTCAGATTTAAACCGTCTGGACCAGGTGCTTTATTGAGATGCATAGCATTAATAGCAGCTTTAATTTTGTCTTCATGAAAATCAGCTAGCAATGAATCATTGTGAGCCACTCTCACCCGAGGCCGAACATATTGTAGAAGACCAAAATCACCCAATCCACGAGCTCGGAACTTGTCCGTATAAAAACGAACCATCAATTCTCGAATTGCATCACTCCCCTCCACCCAAATTCCATCCGGACCCTAGAGCCTCTCGACCCAATTGTTCTTTTTCTGAGTCAACGCAGTACGATGGAAAAAATGAGTATTCAAGTCTCCATGTTGTAACCACAAGGTCTTCGAATGTTGTCACCAATAAACCTCTTGCCGGTGCAGCAAATCAAGAAGCTGGACCCGAATTTCCTCTGCTCGCAATCAGCTAACAGAATCAGCCCGACGACTCATGATTTCCAACTGCTTTTCAACTTGGTGGACCTGCTTATTTAAATTAACAATTGAGGAATGGTCCCATGATTCAAGAGCAGACACAACATTACACACTTTGTCACTTACTGAATGTCCTTCCCAGCTCCCTCGGACTACTTCCCCACATTCTGCTGATTGAAGCCATAAATTTTCAAATTTAAACCTGCCCCTCCCGTGCCCCTGCACAATATTACCCGGAGTAAGTAGGATCGGGTAGTGATCGGAAGTATAAAAAGGCAAGTGTCTTACCTTCCAACCTGGAAACCTAGCCCGCCACGAGTCCGATACTACCACACAATCTAGACGTTCCTCAATCTGAATATTAAAGCCACTCCCTCTACGCCAAGTATAATCATATCCTTCAAAACCTATATCACATAAGCCAACATCATTAAGGGCACTATCAAAACCGAATAAAAGAGCCATAGGTAGGGGATCACCCCCTTCTTTTCTAGGCAAACATAAGATCATTAAAGTCACCTGCACAGATCCAACATTGATCCGAACTTTGAGCCAAACCACTAAACCGATTCCATGAACAAACTCTATGCGCTCTATTAGGTTCACCATAATAGCCTGTAAAACGCCAAGAACCCCAAGCAGAAACAGTTACTGACACATCAATGTAATAAAAATAAGTATTGAGTAGGGATACTTGGACCCGATCGACCCAAAAAAGAGCCAGGCCGCCGCTTCTCCCTATACAATCAACAGCTAAACAACCATGCATACCTAACTTGACCCGAAGAGATTCCAGGCCCTCATTAGATGTCAATGTCTCCATCAAGAAGATAAGGTCGGGTTTCTTGTCTCGTACTAGGCTGTGCAAGACTTGAAATGTTCGTGGGTTGCCCAACCCACGACAGTTCCAAACTAAAAGACTCATTTGTTTGGGCAAGCTTGTGTCCCCAAGCCTGCCTGCTCCACGTTTTTTGACTCAAACTTCATCACCTCATTATCTTCCACATCCCTTCTCCGTTTAGCCAACGCTGAAACTGGGTCCTGCAACTCAGATCTGTCAGTACCCTCCATTGTCACCTTCTGGACTGGTTGCCTCGACACTGGTTTCCGCTCCTCATCTGCACTATTCTGCAAACAATCAGCACCGACCTGCGTAAACCGACCCCGAGGAGCCTTCAGAAAATTACCAAACGCCCGATCAGGCCCCAGATTTGCCACTGCTCGAATACTCATACAATCTTTTTTGAAATGACCCAATATGCCATAGAAAAAACAAAATCCCGAAAGCTTCTCATACTGGAACGTTACCATGCACAACCCAACCTTCGGAAAGGTTAACCGAGCCTTCCGACGAAGAGGCTTGTTGATATCCAGCAATACTTGAATACGGACATACGAGTTCCATTCGCTATGAAAACTCAGCGGATCCATCTCCATAAACGGCCCCACTCCATTGCCAAGGTCCTTACACACCTGATCAACCGCGTAGCCTTTCGGAATCCCCCTAACTTGAACCCAAATACTCAGTGACGAAAGCTCCACTGTCAAGGACTGATCTCCTTCACCCAGTTTGCGAAATGTCAGCACCCGTTTATTAAAAAACCAGGGTCCGTCGACTTCCATCCGCCTAGCATCTTCTTCGTCAAAAAACTCAAACAGGTAGCGAACTACTCCTCCACGACCACGAGCAGGATAGATTATGTCCGAGATCCGAACGCCTCTGATTAGTTTCCAAACAGATGCCATAGTCTGCCTCATAGCCGGAAAGTTTATTGAGTTATTCGACAAAAAACGACCAACAAACCCCCAGGATTTACTTTCCGGTGGTGGAGTCGGGATAGGATTTGCATTGTAGCCAAGACAATATCAACATCATTAAACTGTAAGCCATGCAAACCCACCGCTACCTCCTCCAAACTGGGCAGTTTGCCACTTCCATCCACTTCCATTGGGTCCTGTGTGCTTATTTCTGTCTGCAGCCACTACTCAGCTAACCAACAACTGCTAACTACCAACCACTTTGCCGCAAAACTCCTCTGAAATCACAAAACCCTAGCCGCCAATCACTTGCCTTCAGAAGCACAATTCTCTAACCCTAGAGAGAGAAGTCTGCTAAATCATCCGTTAAATTTTTAATCTGTCGTAATCCATAATTGTTATCCAATCTATAGTTATCCAATTCAAACCATCAAATGCAACCAAAGAGTATATGTTATGGAACAAGAAAAATGCAACCAAAGAGTACATGTTATGGAACAAGAAAATTGTGAATCAGTTTTTTTATTTTTAGAAATAGAGAATATAGTAATTGATGAAAAAAAGATGGGTTATTCTAATAATAATAGAGGTGGGCGGAAGAGAAGGATGGCAAACAGGCGTAAATAAGTAGAAAGGAGGAGGGCAATTGAGAAGGCAAAAAGAAAAAGAGAGAGGAAAAAGGTGGAGCTGTGGATCGCACCACATGGGGTTGTAGGCTCCCCCTCTCCCCCCCCCCTCTCTCTCTCTCTCTCTCTCTCTCTCCACCTGCCATCTCCACCTCCTCCTCGAAATTTCTCTTCATGGCGGAGGATATGGTATCTCTTTCTCTCTTTCTGATTCTCAGTTTTTCTTATAATTCTTTCGCCTAGTTTTGTTATTGTTGTTATCTGGTTGCTCTTTTGGCGATCTGTTGATGCTTGATTTTGCTTTTTCCTGAATTGTTTGGCTTCTCAATATCGATCTGTCTCTTCGTTGCCTCTTTCGTATCTGGCATTTGTGAATTATGTTCTCTTTTACTGTGTTTATTAGGCATAGCTTATCGTTTGTGTTCTTATTATGTTCATTTGGGGCTGGATTTTGTGTGTTCATTCCAATTTTTCATCGTCTGCTGATTCTCTTTCATATCTAGCGACTGGCAATCGAGAATTGGTTTTTTACCCTCTTAATTGTGTTCATGTTATGTTCATTGTGAGTTGATTCTTTTTATTTGACTGCGGGAATTCAATCTAAGTGAATTATCGAAAAGGGTTTGTCTAACCTGTGCAAGTTAGCTATATTTAATAGCCATATTTCAATTATTTATTAAATAATAATTATAGTTAGTGAGTTTCCTAATTAATAGTCTTTTATATGTCCATATTAATTAGGAAACTCACTAACTATAATTATTATTTAATAAATAATTTAAATACGGCAACAAATATGACTATTAAATATCCTTAACCTGTGCAAGTATTGCACAGGTTTTGGGAGTTTGGTAGCTTCCTTTTGTTATTAATATTGTATCTCAAGCCTCAGTGGATTTGTTGATATCATATGTGGGAATCGAGTTTGATTGATTGATTGGAGATATGGATGCTTGTTTTTGTTTGTTGATAACATGAAATTACTCTTATGGTCCTATTTCCTTGTCGATGCTTGTTAATCCATTATGAATAGATTTTGATTCTATGGGAGAATTCGGTGACGAATTTGGAATTAATTTAAGATCACTTTTTAAAGTTTAATTCTGTATGCTCTACAGGGAATGGCAGCTGCAGTCATTGATGGAAATGATCCTGTCACTGGTCATATTATCTCCACTACAATTGGAGGCAAAAATGGCGAACCCAAGCAGGTCTAAGCATATTTTGATCATGCCCATCTGTTAGATCTTAAGGAACCATCTGGGTTAAAATTTTGATCCAAGCATGAGAATCAAGAATGAAAATAAGAATAGGTTCCCATGCATCGTCTTTGGATTAGACCTTTTTGTTCATGAAAATTGGAATCTCATTCCTATTTCCATTCCAAACTTTTTTAATCCAAATAGTGCGTGACTGGACATATTCCTCTATCCAGAAGCCAGGAAAACAAAAGGCACATTCTAGTTGTGTAATTTCCTGGTTATTCACCACTTCAAAATTAAGATTTATTTATCCTGGTTTAGAGACTGCTGATACACATTAATATTCATGTTCACTCTTTATTACACTTCTTGCAGACCATTAGTTTCATGGCAGAGCGTGTAGTTGGAACTGGTTCATTTGGAGTTGTTTTTCAGGTATGCTAGTGTTACCATTGTAGCTAATGTTGTGTGGTTGCTACCCATATACTCATTTGTCTATTTTCTCCCATAGGCAAAATGCCTGGAATCTGGGGAGACAGTGGCTATAAAGAAGGTTTTGCAGGACAAAAGATATAAGAACCGTGAGATGCAATTGATGCGCACAATGGATCATCCAAATGTAGTTTGTTTGAAGCATTGTTTCTTTTCCACTACAAGCAAAGATGAACTTTTCCTCAACCTGGTCATGGAGTATGTCCCTGAGACCATGTCCCGGGTTCTAAAGCACTACAGCAATGCACAACAAAGAATGCCGCTTATCAATGTTAAGCTTTACATGTACCAGGTATTAATATTTCCTTTCATGGTTAAACTGTTATCTCATATGTACTTGGTGCTTAAGAATGTATATCTTGCAGATATTCAGGGGGTTGGCATATATCCATGCAGTTCCAGGAGTTTGTCACAGGGATTTGAAACCTCAAAATATTTTGGTTTGCTTCTCCCTAAATAAGTGACTATTTACTGGATACTAAAATATGACGCTTTCTCTTAATCATTTTTGGAATTCTACAGGTTGATCCGCTAACCCAGCAGGTGAAGATATGTGATTTTGGAAGCGCAAAAGTGCTAGTATGTTAAGATCTTAATCCTCATATTTCCTCACCTGTTGCCACAGTTTTTTATTCTTAGAAATTTATTAGAGAATAACAGTAGATAGAGCTTTATGTGTGTGCTCTCTCATGTTATTTTGGTGCAAGAATGATCAAGAAGCATGATATTTTGTCTTTCGTATGTGATGTCTATTGAATAAAGTTCACATCTGCATTTTACCTATGTGATTCCAGTGCGGGATTACTTATCAATTACTTTTCTTATGTCTTTAGCTTGATAAATTTTAGGATGAACAACCCTGATATCTTCTCTCTGATAATTATAGGGTATATCATATTACAAGAGGTGGCACTTACGTAAGTAGATTGCTACATTGTTGTCTTGTGTTATTTCCGTGCAATCAAATTTTGACAGTTGTGGTGCATGTTCAGCTGCCTGTTAGACTTTGTTATTGGTCTCTGATGTTAACAAATCTAGTTATAATGCAGGCTAATGTAAGAGGTGTATTGGTTTGTATTGTTTGTGTTTAATGTAATTAAATTGAATAGTTAGAGTTCGGAATTCGGAGTCAACTTGATAAGTCTTCAACTGATGAGACATTCATTATGCATCACCATCTTGTGCGAGTTTAACTTGGCAGAGAGATTGATTTTCTTCCTGAATTGCCCAGTTTGTTGTTATCCTCATCGCATACCTTCCAGGCATATGCACGCAACAGGACATGCATACTAGTGTCGTACTCAGTCACTCGATTATTGGTCAGACAAGCTTTTGTTACTTGAATGTATCTACAAGACTGCTTTTAAGCTCAATGCCTATTTGGAAAAATGATTGCTGTTCATTTTCATTTCATTGCAACATAACTGTTCAAAGTCATGTCCTTTTCTTGCTGTAAAAAGTTAGAAACCAACTAATTGGTCATGCAGATATCAACATGTTGGCAATGTCTTTACTTATCACTCTGTATTGGCACTAATTGTTTATAATCATCTGACTTTTTTACCAGGTTAAAGGTGAAGCGAACATATCGTACATATGTTCTCGATTTTATCGAGCTCCAGAACTCATATTTGGCGCTACTGAATATACGACCTCAATTGATATTTGGTCTGCTGGATGCATTCTTGCAGAGCTTCTTCTGGGCCAGGTAAGTTTGTATATTTATTCCTTCGGTTTTTATTTGCAGGAAGTTCTTTTTTAAAAGGTATTGGGTTGTGGTAAGCTAAATTCACTCCTTTATTGTCTTAAATTTTTTCTAGCCACTGTTTCCTGGGGAAAGTGCAGTAGACCAGCTAGTGGAGATTATTAAGGTAAAGTTTGATTTTTTAATACTCTGAATTATGCAATTACTGTGGCCATATGCTGAATATGTATGTCGTGTTACTGTCACAGGTTCTTGGTACGCCAACACGAGAAGAAATTCGCTGCATGAATCCAAATTACACTGATTTTAGGTTTCCACAGATTAAGGCACATCCTTGGCACAAGGTTTGGATTAAACTTTTTTATCTTAAGCATTTAGTGGTTTTCTCAATCTTATAATTGCACTAGTATAACTGTAAACGAATTTAGGTCGCTTTTCTTTTCTATAACAGTTTTAATCTCTCCCATGTTAAGTTTTGGCTTATATAACTGTATTTTTGTCAATGAACATTTTTACTTTTTTGGACACCTAAAATACCAATTCTGAGAAGGGTTAGTGACATTATTGTCGTGAATTTTTATTATAAACCAATACAAAATTTATTGGTTTAGGTTTTCCACAAACGGATGCCCCCAGAAGCTATTGATCTGACGTCACGACTGCTGCAGTACTCACCAAGTCTTCGATACACAGCTGTGAGTTTGTTTTTGCTAACATGCCTTTTAGAGCCATGAACAATGCTTTAACATGTATTAGGTGATACATTTCAATCTAAGTTCATGAAATTCGCTTCTATTATTGCAATTTGCAGCTTGAGGCATGTGCACATCCTTTCTTTGATGAACTGCGTGAACCGAATGCTCGCCTACCCAATGGTCGCCCATTACCACCTTTGTTCAACTTCAAACAGGAAGTATGTCATCTAAATTTCAAACTGTATTTTCACATAGCATGATCATTGGTGTCCCTATGTAGGATGCTTGAATTGGGATGTTTTTGTAACTTAAAACTAGGGAACAAATCAGAGACTGATTAGGAATAAAGAATGAAATTTTCGTAGTCTTGTATTAGCTTCTTCACTACTTAGATAATTTGCTGAATGTCTAGGTAACTACTTGCTTCTCTGAGTCTACCATATTGATGAAATGACATACTTTTCTCAGAAATATGCAGCAAGCACTTAAAATTGTCATAATGTTACTTGCTCTTACTGGTTCATCTTAAATGAGAAAGAGAGTACATTTTAGCTTTTATAAGTGTATACTCATTTATATGCTTATCGATTCTTGCTGCAATTTATTGATTGTATATGCTTATAAGTTATGGTGTATAATAGTATCATATCGTTTCATGGTTGCTACTGGTTTCTACTCCTGTTTTGGGATGTGTATTATTTTTGTTAGAATGTTGAATGTTAGTCTAAACCTCCCTACATTTTGTAGATAATGTATTTGTAGAAATGATTATGAAACTGGTTTGACTTTGTTGAGTTGGGTGACTGAGTAGTTGTGTTAGGGGTGTTGCAATTCATGTTCGTGTTGTTGAAAGTTCAGTATTGTGTTAAACCCAAACACGACTCATTTATGAGTAGGTTGACACGATATGGCGGCTTAGTATTACACGTCTAAATAAATGGGTTTGTATTGACTTGGGTTACATGACCTGTTTATGACTCATTTAATTAAACGGGTTAGGCAGGTCAAGAGGGTGTGACATGAGCACGACACGACTAACTAAACGGGTTGGGTTAGTTTAGTTGACACGGACATGATTAAGTTTGAACCCAAACCCGCTTAAACTTGTGCCGTGATTGTGTCGTTATGTTCTTGCACTTGGGAGATTATCTATACTAATACTGACTCAAGTTCTTAATGTGTTGTTGCTCTGTTTCTGTTACAGTTATCTGGGGCATCTACATAACTGGTTAATAAGTTAATACCAGAGCACATCAAACAGCAAATGGGGACGTAAGTGAAGAGTTTTATTGATGCTTAATACGTAGCTAGCAATTGATGAGAAGTGAGAGAAGAGGAGGAGAGGGAGGGTTGTTGAGAACTCTGCTTAAATCATCATGCATTGTAGGCCTGCTGAGATCGCAAACAAACTCAAGCAGCTTGATGACTACTGCACTTGATCGATACTTTCGTTGCGTACACAACGGTATCATCCCCATTTTCTCTGTGTACATGATCACGGTTTATAGTAAAAGGTGGCCTGAGCGAGCTTGCTCGCTCTACAGATGAAATAGCGCAGAAGGAAGGGTCAAGTGTGTGTGTTTAGCTATTATAGGAAAAGGGCCCCTAATAGATTGGCCCGGGTTTGTTGGTGTTTAAGTGTTGCTGTAATGTAATTGCTTGGTTGGTTTTTCAATTCTCATTAGCTCTTTGCCAAAGTAATGAATGTTATTTTTCCTCTTTTTTGTGCATTCATGTATATATAAAGCCTCTTTGTTTTAAAATGTCTAAGGGAACCAGCATTTCATTTGAAATGCTGGATTTGGCCCAAATGAATTGTGTTGGATGGACCAAGAATTTGGATATGGAATTGGCCCAAATCCAATGATTTCTCCTGCAGAAATAAAAATTAGAATTTGAAATTCTGTCATAACCCTGTTATTTGAAATTACGAGAGCATAGGAGAGATTAAAAAAGCTTTCGCGTCTGTCGATCAATTCACCGGAGCTACTCAAATTTGTGATGATCGATCAAGCTTATGCATCTTCTTCTCGACACCTTCCATCAAGCTTGGGTCCACCTTGCTACTGAGCCCACTTGAGATCACTCACGGTGCGGTTTCACCTTCTTCCTCGTAAGTCGCTCACTCCGTCCCTAGCTCATTTTCAAATTCCAGTTTCTTTTTCAACTTCAAATGCTCTCATTTTATGACATTGTCTCGTAAGTCGCTCACTCCGTCACTAGCTCATTTTCAACTTCCAGTTTCTTTTTCAACTTCAAATGCTCTCATTTTATGCATTACAATGTCGATTCTGTTGGAAATTGTGAACTTCAATGCCTAACTTGCTTAATTGCGAATTTAGGGTTTTTAGATTGACTCTATGGAATAAGGTTATCGTAAGTTGATTTTTATTTTATGTGTTACATAAACTTTAAATTTGGATAATTACTGTTTGACTTCTTATAGTAAGCTTTCAATTTAGTTGACACTCCTTAATTAATTTTTTGAACTATTGGCTATATTATGAATCGGAGAGTTCATTCCATTTATTAAACGTCATTTAGTTACCTAAAAGACCTTTCTACCCCCAATTTCCAGAAACTCTAATTCCCAAAAATCATCATTTGCTCAGCCCACCCGTCAAGCCAAAATCCCAAAATCAAACCTCATTCGCTCCACCTTCCTTCCACGTCCGGCGACGATGCTGGCCTGACGATGTTGCAATGGTGGCATTGCAGACCATGGAGAGAAGGGTTGTGCGAGAAGCTTTTTAGTTTTTTGGGTTTTTGTTTTGTTGGGTTGGTTTTGGTTTGGTTTGAGTTTTGTGGGTAATTGAGGTTCTGCATTGTGGTTGGATTTAGGTGTGGAGGGTATACTGGTTCCCTTTTCTGAATTGATTTGATTTTGGTATGAGTTTATGTGAATTGTGGTTCTTTCAATAGTGGATGCAACCATAAATTTAGATGTTTGTTTTGTTTCTGGATCTTATGCTAATGTTTTGGATTGGCAGTACAAGAGCCATTGATTTGGTTTGCTATGAGGATTTGTTTATGGTGTTTAGATCATTAAATTTGTCATTTGATTCTTGTGTTCATGGGGAATTTATGAATTTTTCCGGTGATTTTTATGAATTTTTCCTGTGATTTTTATGAATTTTTCAGTGAGTTCATGAAGTTTTCAATGAGTTCATTAATTTTTCAGCGAGTGCATGAAGTTTTCAGCAAGTCTATAAATTTACCGGCGATCTTAGGTTGAAGAAGAAGGGTAAAGTGAAGGGCATTTTGAGGATTTTAAAAAACAATGGATCATGTGTTTGGCACATGACTAAACAGTGTCATTTTTCGTCAAAGATAACTGACGGAATGAACTCTCTAGACCATAAGATAGTCAATAGTTCGAAAAATTAATTCAGAGTTGCCAACTGAAATGAAAGTTTATTATAAGAGGTAAAACTGTGATTGACCCCTTTTAAATTTATAGAAAGAATTAGAAAGTTTCCTCCATTGCACTTCTTGTCAACTACTTTGTAGATTGTCAGCAGAATGTATCTAAAATTGTTTGTTTTGTATGTTCTAAACCAGCCCACTGGTAAAATTTGTGTGACCTCTTTATATAATTTGGTGAATTCAACTTAATTTTTTGGTGGTGTAAATTTTGGGGAGTGATGCCATAATTGGTAAGATCATTGTTACTTTTGTAGACTGCAGAAGCTGGTTTTCCATTACCTATGTTGGTTGCTTAAGTCTTTTGAAATTGGAGTAAAATAATATTGTGTTGCTTGTGAATTGCTAGTAGTTATTGAGCAGTGACTATAATAAATGAGAAATATGTTACTGCTACAGTTATTAGTGCATAAAAGTATGGTAAAGCCACTACAAGCGGGATCCCCAACTCCGCGTAGGAGCTCTCTAGTGAGAGTTAGCCAGTGAACAATACATGCCTTTGCATGTAACAGTAACCTCCCCATCCCCATCTTCTTCCGCCGCCGTTAGTCATCTCGTCGACGTCTCTTCATCTCCCAGTTTTCCTTCCCAACATATACCACCCAACGAGGATCAAGGAGTTATATCAATATGTCCTTTCTTAGCAATCATTCTAGCCTAGGTCACTAATCCAAGTCCAGAAGCTTTCATTCTGATAGGGCAACCGTTGGCCTTGCCCTAATCCCTCTCTTCCCAAAACCATCACTCCTTCAAGCTAATTATTGCACCTTTCAACTCCCCAGATTTCCCTATTTCTCCTACCCTCTATCCATTTTTCCTTTCCAAATCATCCTTTCACAAACCCAACTCAATCTCATTCCTTTCTCTCCCTCATTCCCCTCTCCTATGGCTTCCTCGACCCCCTTCGTGGGCAAGCATGGTGTTGAAATTTCTTGCCCTCCAGTCATCACCAGTTGCAACTCCACCAATCTCCAATGTTCCCTAATAGCTATTCTAGCGGACAAGAGAAATTTCTCTTTTTCCCTCCTTAGTTCTCTCCTCCATGGACTATGGATCCTCTCGGATCCATTTGCAGTCCAGAATATTGAAGAGAGGAATTACCTTTTATTGTTCTCAAACCCTAGGGATGCATCAGCAGTCCTCAATGGTGGACCATCACTACAAGAAAACACGTTAACAGCGACGGACCAAATCCGTCTTGATCAGCGACGGAATCAGCGACAGACCAAATCCGTCTTGATCAACGACGGAATCAGCGATGGACTGTCCGTCGCAGATTGCGCGGGAATGAACCCGCTAAAAAAAATTTTGGTGCAAAAGGAAAACGACGCCATTTTTGCAAAAAGTTTGAGATCAGCGACGAATCTTTCCGTCGTTCAAATAAGCCATCGAACGATGTCGTTTTCGGTTCATTTTTGCAGCTGTACAGTATGTAAAACGACGTCGTTTTACTATATATTGGACATCAGCGACGGACGTGTCCATCGCTAATTCCGTCGCCAGTCCAAGGACAAAACGACGTCGTTTCATTTGAGATCAGTGACGGACTGTCCGTCGCTGATATCTGTCTCTTAGTTTCGATGATAAGAAGCGTTCGAGCCTCCTTCTTCTTTATTTCTGCTCTGTCGAATAATTGGAGCTCCGTCGCCAATGTCATCTCGCCGTCGTCCGCCGCCGATTTAGGTAAGGTTTCATTGTTTTTATTGTTAGGTTTTGATTATTAGGGCTAGGGTTGTGTTAGGTTCCGATTAGATTTTGATTTTTTTTCATTTTTTTATGCCCTAGGAGGTTTCTAAGCTCGCCGAAAACCGGACTCTGTCGCCACTGCCATTCTCCGTCCGTCGCCGCCGCCGATTCAGGTCAGTTCCTCAACTGATTTTGTTTTCTCGGCCTAGGGTTCTGATTTTGTTTTTTTTTGTTCTTCGTTGCTGCCATTCTCATTCTCTTGCTTGTGATTCTGATTGTGTGTTTTCAGGTTAATTTCGAGGTTTTAGTCATTGAGTTGGCGATAGTTTTTATTTTGATTGTGTTTTGGCTGTGCTACCTAGATTCCAGGCTACTGATTTTGCTTTTGCTGTGCTTGAGATTGAGATTAATATTAAGATTGTGATTGTGGTTCATTTCTGAGGTTTTAGCTATATTGGGTTGGCAATAATTT